>CAUDMG010001983.1:262500-303334 GCA_958450375.1 Homarus gammarus | reverse complement strand
ACTTTTATATTTATTTTAAAGCAAATCTGAAAATTATGTATTAATGACATTTTTCCATTTTGTGTGTTGTGACACCTAATGGCTGGGTACCTGTACGAGTATAATGTTATGGGTTAATAGTTTCTTTGGGGATATTTGAATTTGTGGCTCCTGACTTGAAATTGGGTAAAGAAAATTGTTTCCTGTTGTCTCTTGTGAGGGGTATGGGAACACTGTATAGTATTACTCGTCCCTCCACCCGCCCTTGTGTGTGTTCGTCAGAGGCCTCTTGTGAATAAAATAGTTCGAAAAAAAAGGCATGGATTTGGATGTAACTTTAGGTACTGCATGTTGTCGTCAGAATATTTTTTTTTTTTTTTATAATCCGCCAAGCGTTAAGTTGTGTTAGTGTTTAATGAAATATTAAGTTATTGAGTTAGGAGATATAAAATAAAATGAAAATAGAGGTAAGGGTTATTGGTAGACATTACATAATTGTATTTGGATTGATTATACTTGGATATCAGTCAAGTATATTGTTTTGTTAATCGATATTCTAGTAATGAGCGTCGGCTATAACTACAGTAGATGATCCCAACGTTGTCTGGGCAGATTTACAAATACTAACGTCTTTAATTATCATCACCATCTTCGAAATCAATTTTGTATCTTCGTTGGTTGAACATTGCTTCTAAAATACTGTAAAAACTTATCGTACCTCGATAGATAATTCACTCATTAGAGCAATTCAGATGTGTTGGTATCCCGTGAACCTTAAGAGGATCTGATCATAAGGTTGTGGTGAAATAATGAATTAATTTGATTTTGAGAAGTTCCTGCGACTAATTACTCCAGAGATAAAGAGGATGATAGGACTCTCCTAGTTTCTATTAAATAACACCAGATTCACCAAACTAGGAAAGGTTCTACCACTGTTAAGTATGCAGTGAGCGAAACCTACCTCCAGGAAAGATTGAATGAAACACAGTCTAATGGCAAAACCTTTTCTGTACCCCTGATCTCCTACACATCATCATGTATTGAATAACTCAAGATAACTACAGGTATATAGTTACATTTCAGTCTCTCATTGGTTCATAGGTAATGGATTGCACATGATATATTAGATGGAGGAAAATAAACATTTTGAAATCGGACGCAACTCTTTCATTAATTTTCATAGAAGCAAAACTACTTATATTAATCGTCAAACATTTAATTAGAATATTTAGGCACCATAGAGGAATTGGGTATATGTAAGAGGATAAAGTTAGAAATGTGAAGAGAAAAAATCATAAAAGTGCGGTTAAATACTTATGATCACACACACACACACACACACACACACACACACACACACACACACACACACACGCACACACACCTCTCTGCCTCTCCCTGCTCTGCCAAGTCTAACATCAACTATTCAATTTATTGTTTTTCTTTTTTTTTATTTTTTCTTCTGTGTGAAATTGTTTGTTCACCTTTATTGACTTGACCATTTTTCCACGTTTTCCTTAGTCTACCCTTTATTTTTATTTGTCCAAACGTTTTTCTTAATTTCTCTCTCCCTTTGTATTCTTTACCTCCTTTTTATTTATTTTTTTTCAATTGTGTGTTTTCTTTTGGTCAGTTCACTCAATTCGGGTTTCTTTGTTATATCTTTGACAATTTATTTATTTTTCTAATGCTACTTCCTACTTTTATATTCTTTTTTCATTTTCATTTTCTTCTGCTCATTCGTTTTCTTTCTCTATATCTAATGTGTTTCTGTTATGTTAATTCTACTTTGTTAACGTGTGGCTTTTATCCTCACGTGCCACAAGTTGAAGAACAGAGCCACACACATATATCCATCTCTTCCTCCTCTTCCTCCTCCTCTTCCTCCTTTTCTTCCTCCTCCCCTCCTCCTATCCCTATCTTTCATTGCCTCACCATCCATACCTTCCTTCTTGGTAGTGTTCTCCTTCTCCTTACTATGCTTATCTTCCTCTTGATCATTAACCGTCCCTTCCTCCTCGCTGGTCTACATCCCCTCTTCCTCCTCCTCCTCCTCTTCCTTCTGCAGGAAGACCCCCTGTCGCCCCCTGCTGGAGTGGGAGCAATGAGACTGGAGGAGCCAGCTGGGTTACCTGGGGCTAGACGGGCCGTCAAGCTCGCTCAGGTAGTATTAATTAACTCGCCCCCACCTGACTTAGTTGATATACATGGCCTGCTGTTGCTGCCCTCGTCATCTGCACCCACCACCACCAACCCAGCTGATAACTCCCACCCATTACCCTCCCCCACCTGCACCACCAACTCAACTGATAACTCTTACCTGCACCCATTACAATCCCAACCTCTTCCCATTACCCTCGTCACCTGTATCCATTACCTGGCACCCACACCTCTACGTACAATGACCGAAAATCTTCAATACTTACCTCTTCCCACGTCAATCGCCTGACGACCAATACCAATAAGCAAAATGTGGAAATCACTTAACAGGAGACGCAGGGCTTGTAGTTCTCCAGGGGCCCATTTCCGACGCCAGGCGATGTAGGGTTATGGCCTGACGATCCTGTAATAACATATACATTCTGGGGTTTCACAGGAGCCCCCGTATTGGACAAAGTGTCTGGTAGAGACGTGTTCCGCTGCTCCCGACTACAATAACAGTACAAATTTCGGACATTACGCTAGAGTGAGTTTATGTTAGGACCAGTCCACGCTCTACTCCCTCCCCCCCCCCCCCCCCCCCTACTCCCCTACCATCTCTCTCTCTCTTATTATTCTATTCTTGTTGTGTTAACATATACGGTGTGTTTTGTGTATTACCCGACCTTAAATGTTCTTATCTCGGTTGTAAGTTTTAACATGTCCGACAGCAGGATGTGAGGCCAGACCTGCAACAGCTGGCCTCTAGTTGTATCCTGTGTTTTGTACAAGATAATAACAGAAAACTAATAACAACATCGAGTGAATACAGGACAAGGGGGGGCAAGATCACATCGTACAAAAATTCCAATGCACAATTTATCCCTGGAGGAAATCCTACAATGCACTTTTTCCCACGGTGCAAAAATGTTACCACATAATACACCACTAAACAAAGTCTCATAATAAGTAAGTCTGTTTGTGTTAGAATCCGAGTGAGAAAAGAGTTACTGTCTTCCTACTTGTAGTTTAAAGATTCAGACGGTCAAAGGTCACTATTATCTACATGACATGGCACCTCACTCGAGTGAAGCTGACTCAGGGTGTGGTGAGTGGGATATAGTTGTGCTACTGCTGCGAAACGTTGTGTTGATGTTGGTGCCAGACGCTCCCATCGAAGCCACACACACGCCAGTCGCAGTCGGGAGCAGTCGAAATCAGGAGCAGTAAGAGCCAGCGCAGAACGAAGTGGAAGCGGAGAAGGATCAGTCACAGCTGATTGGCTAGTACTGGACCAATCCCACCTTCCCACGTACCCTGGAAAACCCCAGCTCCTATCCTCATTTTCCTTCTGACAATTCTGTTGATTCGATTGACACATTGAGCCTCTCCCACAGTATCGGACCTCCCTTAGGAACCCCGATGCTGCTGAGGGGCTTGGTGTGAAGAAAGAGTCTTCAGTAAGTTTTCAGACCTTTTTCTTCGACTTTAACCTTTATCTTCCGTGTCGTGAAAGGACCTATTCCCCTGTCAGCTGACGTACAGGGGAGTATTCGTCCGGAAACGCCCTCTGTCCCCACACCTCGCTAGTGCGGGTTTGTGTGAAGGGTGGAGGGACAGCACAGCCTGCCAATTCGCCTGGGGACCTCTGTGATAGTGCAGGGTCTCCCCTACGTGAGGGGCGCAGGAAATTAGGGACTTTTAGGGGAGATCTTCATAAATCTCCATTTCCAACATTCGACATGCCTTCCATTAAAATTAAAGTGGACCGAAATATCCAACCGTGCACGGACCTCGCCTCGCTCATTTTCCAGCTGACATGTATATTTCAGATCCGATCCTTCACTAATGATGACACTATCAAGATATTTGTGCAAACTGATGAAGATGCCGACCTGTTCCACTCCCCAGCAATGTACAACAAACTAAAAAACAATGGCCTAACAGTCCTGAGCTCACCAGAATACCGGGCAAAGTGCACCCTCATATGTAGGAAAATTATCCCTCATATACTGGACAACCCAAACCTATTGACTGAACTAAATTCACAAAACACCCCCCAAATGACATATGCAGCCCGGATGGGAACTCTCCCGATGTTAAAAATCACTACGGCTACTCAAACTGACGCCATAACATTAAAATCATACGGAATAAAAATCGGCAGCAATATTATCCCTTCACGAGACATAGAATTCCAACACTTTATACAGGTCCACCAATGCTTCAACTGTTACCAATTCGGCCACAACACCAACAGATGCAGTAACACTATAACTTGCTCAAAGTGTGCCAATCAAGGCCACTCATACCGAAACTGTACTGCCACGGTAACTAAATGCTGCAATTGTAAAGGCCCTCACGCTGCCATCAGCAACAAATGCAAAATCAGGCTCAACAATAGCACAACACCACTCCCTCCCCGCCAACCTTCACCTCCTACAGCACCTCCCACAGCACTACCTCCACCTCCCCACCACTCACTCCCTACTGCCACGACCCTCCCCACCCGCACTTGCTGGACCAACAACGTGACCGCCCCCATACCATCCCCCGACATGAATGCAAAAATCACCACCATCATACTTCTGGCACATACGCTAAGCAACGGAAACAGGTCTCTTTTTCTGAAGCTAGCAACTGATGGTTTGAAGGCGAACGGCCTCCCTACCATACTCATTCCTGATTCCTTCAGAACCGGTCCCGACCTCATCTTCCCCACTGCCCCCATCTCCGACCGGACCAGCATGCCACCCCCTCCCCCCAGAGAAACCACTGCAATCTCCGTCTGCCCCTCCACTTCTGTCATGCCCACACCTGACTTATCTACTTCTATCTCACCCCCCAGAGTAATCAGTCCAAAACCTCCCGGCCCCTCCACCTTGACCTTGCCAACACCTGACTTTTCCCGCACGACTACGATGACCTCCCGGACCACAAAACCCCGAACCAAACCCAATCTTCCCCTGACACCTCAGACTCCCAAGAATAAAATGGCAGCCCATCCCCCCACAGAACTGGTGGTCAAGACCACAAGACCTAAGAGGAAGAACACCTCCCCCCTTTCTTCCTACACACATGACAGCAAAAGAATTATAAAATACACTCATCCAACTAAATCTATAATTAAAGTAAATCTATTCGGCACTACCCCTAAGAAAACAGGAAACAACCCCGTCACGAACCTAGCACGCTCCACTCATCCTCCCGACTCCCCCACACACACAGTCACGTAACCGCCCATCCCTCACCTGCATACACCACACTCAGACCTCGCTCACAGTCACTCGACAAGTTAGACCTCATCCCTGCACCCCAGAATTTCAATCTCATATAAGTAACAATTATACAACATGATCACCATTATGCAATACAACTGTAGAGCATATCACTCAAACAGACACGCCATCTCTCTCCTCATACAAGAACACAACCCAGACATCCTCCTCCTCAACTCAACACTCACAGACACCAAAATCAAGCACTTCGGCTACACGAGCAGACAATCACCCCACGAACTATACGAGGGCGTTGCAATCCTTATCAGATCCTCCTTGAAACACGAATTCATCACCAACTTTGCCTTCAAACACTTCCTGGCCGCCAAGATCGACACTCAACACGGACAAATTATCATCTGCACAACATACTCGAGACCTAACACGCGTATCCCCTTCACAGACCTAAACTCCATCTTTAACAACTCACACCTACCTGTAATACTAATGGGCGACCTCAATGCACACCACACCGCATTCCAACACAACTACATCGACCCCCTTGGCCAACAACTACACGCTTTGGTCACTCACAAAAACCTTCACCACATTGGCCCTTTCTTCCCCACATTCTACGCTGCTGGCAGAAAAGGCACTCCAGACATCGTCATCACCAACACCCCTGCCCTCCAATTTCAGCACTACATCACTCCCGGCCCCCTATCAGGCTCAGACCACATTCCCATCACTCTTCACCTCTCCAACAATCCCATACTCCTCCCAACAGCCTCACCTCAATACCAGTATCAACACGTAGATTGGGATGCCTTCAAAACCACACTCTCTGAACAGCAATACACACTCAACCTCGAACACCAACCCACTAGGATGATTGAGGAAACCTGGACTCACCTTTTCAACACTATCACCGCCATAGCAGATACCCACATTCCTAAACACCGGTTCAAGAGGAAATACTCCTTCTCACCCTCCATAAGAACCCAACGCCTACTTCACTGCTACAGGACCCGATTTGAACTAAACAAACTTAACCTAGCACCAGTTTACACAGACATCACCACACTAAGAACACACATCATCCACAGTCTCCTTCAAGACCATAATGTTCACTGGGCAAAACTCGTAGAGGCTGCCCAGGAACACAGAACACATAACCCCCCGAGAGTTTTGGCAAAGGATCGCCAAGCTGCAAGGAACTGCAAGACCCCTCTTTGATCACCTGCTAGTTAATGGTAGGAAAATCAAAGAGCCAGCCGACGTAGCACAAACACTAAAACAACACTGGGAACACATTTTCCACCCACACCCCCCCACACAACAAAGGTACATCTTAAACCACATAAACAACATCACCACACACATGCAAACACTTCACGACAGAACGACTCCTGACGACACAATAGATACCTCCACTCTCACACAGGACCACACCCTCACTGCTCCTTTCACCCCAACAGAAGTCAAACAAGCACTGGACAAAACCAAAAAGAAAACACCGGGTGACAGCAAGATTGGTCAAGCAATCCTGAAGCACCTCCCCTCAGAAACAATCACAGCCATTACATACCTATACAACACCCAACTGGCCACAGGTTACTTCCCAAAACTCTTTAAGACAGCCACAGCCGTCATGATACCGAAACCAAATAAAAACCCAACAGATCCTCAAAACTACAGACCAATCAGCATATTAGAAATCTTAGGAAAAACCTTTGAAAGATTATACAACACCCGCCTCAGATACCATCTTGAGGATGAACAACTACTGTCATATAAGCAGTTCGGTTTCAGAGCACACCACTCAACCCAGGACGCACTTAATATCATGACCAATTACCTCCACATGAACAAAGATGCATACAAGATAGCACTCATCACAAAAGATGTACAAAAAGCATTCGACACAGTTTGGCACGAAGGATTAAAATACAAGATATGCACTAATTTTAACCTCCCTCATAAATCACAACAATTACTTTGCAATTTCCTAACTGACAGAAAAATGAGAATAAAAGTCACACCTGCCTTCTCTGACCACTTCACACTGCACGCAGGAGTCCCACAAGGATCAGTCCTGTCCCCAACACTATACATTCTTTATACAAATGACTTACCCGACCCCTTACACATTGACTCTCTGACAATACAGTACGCCGACGATGTAACCCAACTAATCAGACACAGAACTCTTGACCACCTAACAGACAAAGCACACAGGGAACTAGAACAGGTTACACAATGGGAACTCCGATGGCGAATCCAAACCAACCCAAACAAAGCACAAATCACCTACTTCGGCACCAAAAGACGACAACCACGTCACATTTACCTAAACCCCTACATCGCCTACCCTTCACCTATAACTATCAAACGAACAAACACAATCCTTGGAGTCACTTTCAACGACACCCTCACCATGACACCACACACCAAAATGAAAGCTGTGATCGCAAACAAAACACTCGGGAAACTATACAGATTCAGAACCGCATCAATCAAAACCAAAACGCACCTATTCAAAGCCCTCATACGCCCACTATTGACTTATGCACCCAACACACTCCAGCTAGCACCACCAACAAGCGCCAAGAAACTTCAAGTCATACAAAACAAAGCACTAAGATTCATCCATAACACACACTGGTCATCCTTCACCCGAAATAGTTATCTACATGAACTCAGCTCCCTTCCCCCACTTAACATCTACTGGAGACACCTAGGTGACAAACAAATAGAAACTCTCCTCACTAATTACCCTCAATGGCAGGATTACTTCGACAACATCATACTCCCACGTAGATTCAGAGACAGAAACCCCTCCATACTAAACAGACCAAACACTCCCCTCCCACCTCCCTTGTATTAGTAACCACACCCGACAATTTCCCCCCAAATTAAACCTAACCTCTCCTTAACCCTCACCCTAACCTAACCCAATCAACCTAACCTAACCTCTTCTCAACCCCACACCCAATGATTCCCACCCAACCTAACCAAACTCCCCCCCTCACTCCAAACCCCACGCCACCAACTCAAACTCAAGACCACTCCGACAAAAAAAAAAAAAAAAAAAAAAAAAAAAAAAACTAATCCACTTACCCTGCACTAACACTCCCCCCCTAAAAAAAAAAAAAAAAAAAAAAAAAAAAAAAAAAAAACACCTAACAATCCCCCCAAAATACAAACCTAACATACCCACCATTACTAGCAACCCCACACAAAATAAAAAATACTCATTCTACCATTAACTAACCACACCCTATTACTCCTCCCAAAATAAAAACCTAACACACCCAGCCGTTACTAGCAATCCCACACAAAATAAAAAATAACCATTCTACCATTAACTAATCACACCCTATTACTCCTCCCAAAACAAATACCTAACTTACCCATCCCATACTAACTCGGATGACATGTATGTTTCCCTCAGCCAACAAGGTCGAGGAGAATGTTTCCAACTCGGTTTTATGGGCACCCCTCTTAGCCAATAAGGTCGGAGAGGTGTACCTAAAAACGGTACCATTAACGGATGAAATGAACGCCTCCCTTAGCTAATAAGGTCGGGGAGGGGTGCATTGTTCCTGTACGAAAACCCTCTCCCTCAATAATGGGACCAGAATTCACAATACCTGCAATTGCAGAAGTCCTTTACAAGTAAAGGAAAGAATGATTGCAAATTAACCAAACTCTGCCAACCACCAACAAAACCTATAATCCTCCCAAAAGAAAAACTTAACCCACCCAACCTTACTCACAATCCCTCCCAAAAAAAAAAAAAAAAAAAAAAAAAAAAAAAAAAAAAAAATGCTACTCTCCATCCAATCACTAACCAACACCTTCAATCCTCCCAAGAGAAAAACTTAATATACCCGACCTTTCTAACAAGCCCCACCGACCCTCCTAAAAAAAAAAACAAAAAAAAAAAAAAAAAAAAAAAAAAAACAACAACTATGACTCAATACAACTATTCATTAGCAACACAAATCATATCACACCTAAGGAATCCTTCCAAACTATAAATTAACCCAACAACCTCCTAAGCCCCCCTCTCCTCTCCTCGCCTCCCCTCTCCTCTCCGCTCCTCCCCCCTCCTCCCGTCATCCGAACCATACCTGACCTTATAATAATTATCCTAACCCTCCCCCTCTCCTCTTACTACATTTCCACGCAAAAGCATACACACTCACACAACAACCCCCCTTAAGTAATTCTAATTCACCTCAAATCAACATACAACCTCCACCCCCGCCAATCCCCAAGCACAAACTCTCCCCCCCTCCCACAGCCAATCCGAACACATCTCCCCCCCAGCCAGACGAAGCCTCTCATAAGATCACAACTCTCCAAAACCAAATTAAACATACCCAACCTCTATGCCAGCAACTGTCAACATTATCGACCTAACTCAAGACTGAAACCAAACAACCTATATCTCACTCTCATCTCTGTTCACAATTTGACAAAGCTCAAATCTGTCCCCTTCTATTACTAAATAATTCTCCTACGATACACTCATCCTTCCTTACTACGAATACTTTGACATTTCAAGCTCAAAGATTCAAAACTCTTCCTCTAACTCTCTCCATTTCTCTCTGACATAGCTGAAAGATCCATAACTCTCAGAAGCAAATCAAAACTTACCCAACGTCTGTGACATCCAATTCTAATAAAATCGACCTACCTCAAGACTGAAACCATTCAGCCTATCTCTCATTCTCGTCTCCGTTCATAATTTGACAAAAAAGCTCAAATCTGTCTGCTGCTATTACTAAAAACTCTCCTACGATACGCTCATCCTTCCTTACTATGAATACTTTGACATTTCAAGTTCAAAGATTCAAAACCCTTCCTCCAACTCGCTCTGCTCCTCTTTGACATAGCTCAAAGACTTTACCTTCTTCTTTCTCCAAACAACCCTACGACTAGCAAATTTTCATGTTTTCACCTTCTCTGTTAATTTGTTCGTGTGTGGCCTGTGCGTCCGTCCACCTGCGCTTCTCGGCTTGCGCCGCAGCCGTGGCGGGGCGGTTCTTCCTCCGCTCTGATAACACTGCCTGGGCTAGACGACAACTATGGGCACCCAAGTTGGCCCTTTGCTTGCCCGGACCTGCTCCCACCCTCCCTCTGCCTCGTCCTGATTGTGATTGTTGCACCATCAGGGCATTTGCCTACCCCCTCACGCAAGCGGTGTTTAGCCACTGCACCTGTTCTCTCCTTCTAAAATTCATTTCCATCCTCTCTTTACTCTTCCTCTGAACCTCCTTCCCCCCTGTCACTAGCATTTTCGATTCGATTCGATCGAAGCCAATCATCCGTAGGTCTGGAACAGCGGGAAGGGAATGTACGTATATGTATTTTATTTTTTTTTTTGGGGGGGGGGAGGGAGGGCGGAGGGGGGGGAGGGTTTGCCTATTATTTTTTCTCATTTTTTTCTCTCTATAACAAGGGCGCAGCGTTTGGCTGTTATAAATATTTAGCTGTTTGTTTCCTCAGCCAAAACAGTGCAGTTTTGATATTGGCCAACACGGCAAAGTCACTCACCGTTGACTAACTTCAGTAATTCTTCAACTAGCAACACACGCTCAAACTTTTTTGTATCGTCATTGTTACATTTTACGAGATACTTTTACTTATTAAAAAGAGTTAAATTTTTACTCTGGTCTGTTGAAGTAATGCAGGGTCGTTTTATACACTCCATATATATATATATATATATATATATATATACATATATGCAAGTAAATCACTGTAGGTGCGCGTGATCTAGGTGTATGCTGATAACCACAAGGAAAGAAGAAAACACGAAGTTCCCAAGCGCTTTCGTGTAATTCACATCTTCAGGGGTGAGTACTTCGTGTTTTCTTCTTTCCTGGTGGTTATCAGCATATACCTAGATCACGCGCACCTACAGTGATTTACTTGCATATATATATATATATATATATATATATATATATATATATATATAATCAACGACCTCACCAGCAAGGAATCGAACCCTCGACCTACTGGGTGTGACTAGGGAACGCTTACCGGCTAGGCCACAAGGACACTAAAAGCAGTTCTAGACTCTGTTATATTTCACACAAAGCCTGTTCATCGAGCTGATGGCGCCGTGAACCTCATTGGGAAACTGCCCGTGCCTCGTATGTGGTGTCAGTAGCATTTTACCGAATCCAGCTGGTATGAAACGCGAGGTACATATATATACTTCATTTTTAGTCCATTTAACACGCGGACTTTGAACATACAATCAACGACCTCACCAGCAAGGAATCGAACCCTCGACATACTGGGTGTGACTAGGGAACGCTTACCGGCTAGGCCACAAGGACACTAAAAGCAGTTCTAGACTCTGTTATATTTCACACAAAGCCTGTTCATCGAGCTGATGGCGCCGTGAACCTCATTGGGAAACTGCCCGTGCCTCGTATGTGGTGTCAGTAGCATTTTACCGAATCCAGCTGGTATGAAACGCGAGGTACATATATATACTTCATTTTTAGTCCATTTAACACGCGGACTTTGAACATACAATCAACGACCTCACCAGCAAGGAATCGAACCCTCGACCTACTGGGTGTGACTAGGGAACGCTTACCGGCTAGGCCACAAGGACACTAAAAGCAGTTCTAGACTCTGTTATATTTCACACAAAGCCTGTTCATCGAGCTGATGGTGCCGTGAACCTCGCGTTTCATACCAGCTGGATTCGGTAAAATGCTACTGACACCACATACGAGGCACGGGCAGTTTCCCAATGAGGTTCACGGCGCCATCAGCTCGATGAACAGGCTTTGTGTGAAATATAACAGAGTCTAGAACTGCTTTTAGTGTCCTTGTGGCCTAGCCGGTAAGCGTTCCCTAGTCACACCCAGTAGGTCGAGGGTTCGATTCCTTGCTGGTGAGGTCGTTGATTGTATGTTCAAAGTCCGCGTGTTAAATGGACTAAAAATGAAGTATATATATATATATATGCTGATAACCACCAGGAAAGAAGAAAACACGAAGTTCCCAAGCGCTTTCGTGTAATTCACATCTTCAGGGGTGAGTACAGACTAGATAGAGTAATGCAGAACAAGATGAATATATACAGAGGAGGGTGAGACCAGGTCCACAATGGTCAGGTAATGACCCTACTAATCTTTAAATGGCACACAACGGTTGGTGGTTGGGTCAGATGGGACAGTGACCCGCCCTCTCACCTGATCACAAATCTTCTTAATTACAAAGTTGTCCAGCTTGTACAAGCCGTTACTCAAATTCATGTTGAATGCTTCGGTATGTTTAATAAGACTAGATTCTATGATGTTCCTACTATCAATTGAATTACATGGTAATATTGAGGAGGCATTATCCCAGTCAATGCAATGCTTGTTATCCCTCAAATGAACAAACAGAGCATTGGATTCCTGGCCTGTCCTGACACTGTATTTGTGTTGTTTAATTCTAGTTACAAGATCTTTACCTGTCTGGCCTAAGTAAAACATATTACATTCCTTGCAAGGAACTTTATAAATGCAACCAATTGTGTTGTTGGGGGAGTTCTTGATTAACATTTGTTTAACAGTGCATGAGTTTTTAAATGCCACATTGACGTTCCAAGATTTTAGCTGTGCCGGAATGTGTGAGAAATTTTTGTGAAATGGTAATATTAAGATATTCTTATGGTCATGGGTGGGCTTGGGATCAGTTCTATAAAAAGTTTTCTTAGTAATGTTTAAGCATTTGTCTATGAAAGATCTAGGGTATTTAAGGTTTGAGCCAATATTATATATATATTTGTATTCCTCATCGATGAATTCCGGACTGCAAATTCTCAAGGCACGTAAATTGCCATTCCTAGACTGTCTGATACACAGAATGGGTAACACTTTCAAGTTCAGTATTTATAGAAAACCAACCAATGTGTGTTCATACATTCATTATTATTCTGCCCACCATAATAAAGTCAAACAGTCAGTATTTACAACAATGTTTTGCATCCTGGTGGTCCAGCGGTTAGCGTTCCCCGGTCACAGTCATAGGCTTGTGGGCCGTGGGTTCGAATCCTGGCGGGTTGAGGTGTTGATTGTATATATATATATATATATATATATATATATATAAAATCAACACCACACCCCGCCAGGATTCGAACCAACGGCCCACGACTGTGGCCAGGGAACTCTACCTCTAGACCACCAGGATGCTAAAACCAGTTTCCTGGCGGGGTGAGGTGCTGATTATATGTAGAAGTCCGCGTGCTTTATTGGGCTAATGAAATATATATATTTATATATATATATATATATATTTAGATATCGGCATATTTTTGACATGCAGCGTGAAGCACGTGAGTGGAGACTTGTCAGTATCCTTACTGTTCCAAGCACACAATATTGAGACGATGTATCATATAATATAATGTGTTTTATTCGTTATGTTATTGAGACGAATTTGAAATTAGTTTGATGGTAAGCTAGATCATCATCCTTGTGATAATTGAGGGACTTAAATTATAACCTGGTAATGTTAATTCTTTATACTTAAACACTAAAGAAATAAGCGCCGTCAAAGGTTAAACTATTTTAATGAAAAGAAAATCCATGGCGACACTATTATATCAAATACTATTTAGTCTCGGTGTAAGATTATACAAAGCCTTTGTGGTGTACGGTCAGGCGCACTGATACACGCTCTACAGTATATTCTATAAGGACACAAACCCTGTACAGTAAATTCGAAGATGTGAACTTCCCACTGTGACTATAAGAAACGCCCTCCCTCATAATAGTAACTTCACATATACGTCTATAAATGTCACAGATCTTAGCGTTGTTAACAAAACACTTATTGTGTATTGTATAATATTTAGGCAGCCTCTTTCTCTCATGCATATAAACACAGTTTATTTCACTGTAAATACAACAAATCTTAGGGTGAAATATGTATAATACTCCTTATGCTGTCATAACGTAAAGGCAAGTTTTATCCAGAAAAAATATCTCCCTAAGTCAAGCAAATTAACTCTGAACTCATTTTAAATTTGCAAAACAAGTAATAAAACCTATAGACAAATCCAGTGATCTAACACCCAGCGAGTGAGTAGGTCCCTCTTGCACGCTGGAAGGTACAAACTAGTCCCTCTACAGCGGACGTAAACAAACTCTTATTGTATAAAAAATTTTTAGGTGATTTTTAGTCCCAAAATAAATTATACTCTTAAGCATTTTACTGACCATCGAAATCAGTAATGGGAGGTGTAAATTGCCCCATAAACTATAGCGCTTGTGTCACTTACTCCATAATGGTAGTAGTTGTGTCAATTGCCCTCACCCCTAATCGGGTTAGGTTAGGACCCCAAATGGACCAGCTGGTGGTACACTTGACCTCAGACCACCTGCAGTAGGTACGTCACTTGACATGTATATTTGAATGATTTTCTGACACCCGAAAATTTGAGGTTTTTGACCCAACATATCTCCAAGAAATTTATTTCCTTTACTTCAAATGGCCAGGAAATTTTAGTAACAGGTTATTTAAATGACGTTGATGTAAATATTACTAACTGTCGAATATTTTGCCTCGTAGTTGACTGACACGATGAAACGAGGCAATCAGTGGGGCCAGATAGTTAACAGGAGGTATAGTTGGTGTGATAAGGGTAGTTCCGGTGGAGATAATGGGCCTGTTGTTGATAGTTAAGGACCAGCAAGAGTTCGTTAGGGACTACAGTTACATTGACCCTTGGGATAAATTAGCCCCATAACGACTCTACACCCATGACGTTTGAAACTAAGGGGGCGACTGCAGAAAAGGAGGGGCTATAAGAGAAGAGAAGGGTCTAGAGGAGAAGAGGAGGGGCTATAGGAGAAGAGGAGAGGCTACTGGAGAAGAGGAGGGCTATAAGAGAAGAGGAGGGGCTACTTGAGAAGAGTAGAGTCTACATGAGAAGAGAAGGGGCTACATGAGAAGAGCAGGGGCTACTTGGGAAAAGGAGGGGCGACTTAAGAAGAGGGGGGCTACATGAGAGGAGGAGGAGCTACATGAGAAGAGGAGGGGCTACATGAGAAGAGGAGGGGCTACAGGAGAAGAGGCGGGGCTACAGGAGAAGAGGCGGGGCTACAGGAGAAGAGGAGGGAGCACTTGAGAAGAGGAGGGGCTACAGGAGAAGAGGAGGGGCTACAGGAGAAGAGGAGGGAGCACTTGAGAAGAGTAGGGAGCACTTGAGAAGAGGAGGGGCTACAGGAGAAGAGGAGGGGCTACAGGAGAAGAGGAGGGGCTACGGGAGAAGAGGCGGGGCTACAGGAGAAGAGGAGGGGCTACAGGAGAAGAGGAGGGGCTACAGGAGAAGAGGAGTGAGCACTTGAGAAGAGGAGGGGCTACAGGAGAAGAGGGAGCACTTGAGAAGAGGAGGGAGCACTTGAGAAGAAGAGGGGCTACAGGAGAAGAGGCAGGGCTACAGGAGAAGAGGAGGGGCTACAGGAGAAGAGGAGGGGCTACAGGAGAAGAGGAGGGGCTACAGGAGAAGAGGAGGGGCTACAGGAGAAGAGGCGGGGCTACAGGAGAAGAGGAGGGGCTACAGGAGAAGAGGCGGGGCTACAGGAGAAGAGGAGGGAGCACTTGAGAAGAGGAGGGGCTACAGGAGAAGAGGAGGGGCTACAGGAGAAGAGGAGGGAGCACTTGAGAAGAGGAGGGGCTACAGGACAAGAGGAGGGGCTACAGGAGAAGAGGAGGGGCTACAGGAGAAGAGGAGGGGCTACAGGAGAAGAGGAGGGGCTACAGGAGAACAGGAGGGGCTACAGGAGAACAGGAGGGGCTACAGGAGAAGAAGAGGGGCTACGGGAGAAGAGGCGGGGCTACAGGAGAAGAGGAGGGACTACAGGAGAAGAGGAGGGGCTACAGGAGAAGAGGAGAGAGCACTTGAGAAGAGGAGGGAGCACTTGAGAAGAGGAGGGGCTACAGGAGAAGAGGCGGGGCTACAGGAGGAGAGGAGGGGCTACAGGAGAAGAGGAGGGGCTACATGAGAAGAGGAGGGGCTACAGGAGAAGAGGCGGGGCTACAGGAGAAGAGGAGGGGCTACATGAGAAGAGGAGGGGCTACAGGAGAAGAGGCGGGGCTACAGGAGAAGAGGAGGGGCTACAGGAGAAGAGGAGGGGCTACAGGAGAAGAGGCGGGGCTACAGGAGAAGAGAAGGGAGCACTTGAGAAGAGGAGGGGCTACAGGAGAAGAGGAGGGGCTACAGGAGAAGAGGAGGGAGCACTTGAGAAGAGGAGGGAGCACTTGAGAAGAGGAGGGGCTACAGGAGAAGAGGAGGGGCTACAGGAGAAGAGGAGGGGCTACAGGAGAAGAGGAGGGAGCACTTGAGAAGAGGAGGGAGCACTTGAGAAGAGGAGGGGCTACAGGAGAAGAGGAGGAGCTACACAAGAGAAGCTACATGATGTTACTAAGCATCATCCATACGACACCTGACGTCACTAACTCGTCACAACCTCAGCACACATCATTAGAAAAACAAATTACATTCAGTTCAAGTACAGTAATTACTAGGGATTACATACCACTTGTTGTGGGAAGTGGGATTACCGGCATGGGCGTAATCACCGCATCAAGGGATTTAAGGCAATAATGTTTGTTGTCGTGGGAATGGCAATGTTATGTTAATGTTAGTCGTGTGGTTGTGCACTTGTAGAGGGTTGTGTGTGAGGGTTGGTGGCTGCCACTGTTTGTTGTGTAATTGTTTGTTTACATTGTCAGAAGATAACAAGTGTTGTTTCTCTCCATTTCATTCTCTATCTGTACCTATTTTATTTTGATTTTGTGTATCTCTCTTTGGCTCTCTCTCTCTCTACCCCCCCTTCCACTTTCTCTCCCATTGTGTCTCTCAACGTATCTCTTTGTCTCTCTCTCCATCTTTCAATTCTCCCCCCCCCCCCTCTCTCTCTCTCTCTCTCTCTCTCTCTCTCTCTCTCTCTCTCTCTCTCTCTCTCTCTCTCCGTCGTCGTGGTGCCCTCCGGGACCTGGTGATGGCACAGCTTTAAGTCGGGCTCTTGATGGGTTGCTACAGAGGTATGGGAGGTGGGGCAGCGTCTTGACGGCCTCGTATGACTTACTTACCCGTTCCTCGATAACTTCTCAGCTACCTTCCCTTCCTCAACCACCACCACCAACTCATATGTTGTGGTCCTTACTGTGGTGTGGGTGTTAGAAACCATCTTTGTTAATACTCTCTGTTAGATGTAATTCTAATGTATTGGAAATGTAACCTCTGAAAACTGTTCCCTTGTATAACGCTTCAGAGTGGCTTCTCAACTATTCTGCTAAAACTAATGTGTTCTACTTTTTTTATTCTTTAATATTTTTTATTTTTGGTGTTTGGATAACTTCCTCGCCACTGTGTTGATTTAATTCCTCCACTATGTGTCGGCAACTAATGTGTAGTTAAAAATAAAAAATATCGAAATCCTTTTAGTCACCGTATAATAGTTACAAGCAGATGGGCGGAGATCCTGCACTACCTACAGGGGGTGACCGGATCTAGGGCCGCCACCTACCATTGCGTCTCACGGGCCATCCTTTCTTTTCCTGCCTGTCTGAGACGTTCTAGAAATGGTGGTACTTGTTCAGATGGAAGTCTTCTTAAAGCTAGTAAAGTACACGGGGAGGTATATAGGCCAGGGGCGACTCACTTCCTCACAGAACTAACCCTCTGACCTATACACACACACACACACACACGCACGCATCCTCAACCTGCTACTGTATTGGAGGAAATTCTGCTGCCGTTTTAAATGTGCCAGTGGATGTTTACCCTTATTCTTCTTATATACTGGAGATAATAGGGAAAAACACCTCCTGTATTAGGAGGGAATACCACTAACGAGAGACCCAGGGGTAGAAGGAAGAAGCAAGATGTTGGAAAGGTTTCGTTTTGATGAGAAAGTTGATTAACGATCTTGACAAACGAGTAGTGTTTCTACACTTGAGTGAGTCTGTCTTTACTGATGAGAAATTAATGTACTATATTTGTATTTTCTTACGTGGTTGTAAAACTTCCCCCTCTGTGCTTCATTTATCATTCATTAAGAAAGGCGTCTCTTGTCACTGTGCTATTTACTACCGAGGATGAGTTCTGAGATATGAAATTGTACATTAATTTTTATCGTATTCCCATGTCTATTACAAACGTGTATACTTAACTAAGACACTTTTTTCCTGAGAAAAACCTGGCAGAAGCGACAAGAGTAACGGAAGAATGACTGGTTAACTGAAGCCTGACATACACCTTGTCGGAGAGAAGAATATTAACTTAGAGATATATAGCTTTACCTGGAACCAATTAAATTAAGCAAGATTTATGTCATAAGTGGACAAGGGAGGAAGATGTTTACTATATCTATAAAGGTGAGGCGGAGGGGTAGAAGATGAGATGAAGAAATATGTGAGTTCTGTCAAGTGTGGGATGACATCTGGTTTGTTTTCCTTGTGGTGAAAAGAAAAAAAATATATAATGCAAGAGTTAACAAGGAAGACGAACAGTTATCTCAGGCTAATAGCGGTGTAAAGGAGGAACAGGTGGAGATGTGGATAACAAGGGAAGTGAGGTAGTAAAGGGGGGACAGGTGGAGATGTGGATAACAAGGGAAATTAGTTAGTAAAGGAGGAACAGGAGATGTGGATAACAAGGGAAGTGAGGCAGTGAAGAAAAATGCATCTTGTAAAGCTATGGCAATAGAGGAAGAAACGAAGGACAAAAGTAAGAACAAAAGCTAAAAATATGAACAGATGATAAAGGAAGGAACACAGTCCAAAGGAAGGAACTCAAGATACAGGAAGGAACAAAGGATAAAGGGAGGAATAAAGGTAAATGAAAGAATAAATAATAAAAGGAGGAACAAAGAATAAGGAAAAAACAAAACAAATTAACAAAAGAAGGAACAAAAACTATCCTCACAGATGGAGACGATAAACAGAATTATGGGGAAACAAAAATGCAATATGAAATAACAAATAAGAGGAAGAAAATAATCAGAAACCAAAATTATTAAGGTAATATAGTGGTATTGGAAGTGATGGATCACCAGAATAAACACGAGAAAATAGTCTAAATAGGAAAACATAAGAGAAACAAAATGAATAGAAGTAAAGTATAGATTAATATAATAGATGAGATAAGCGTTAGTCATGGTTAGGTTAGGTTAGGTTAGGTTAGGTTAGGTTAGACCAGGTTAGATTAAATTTGGTTAGGTTAGGTTAGGTTAGACCAGGTTAGATTAAATTTGGTTCAGCGTGAAGTTTAATAAATTGTCTGCAGTTCTCTGGTGAATAACATAACGTAATGTATCCTAACCTACATACAACAACATGAAAAGGAAAAATTTTCACTAATAATTTAGACTTTGACTGATTTAACACATTGACTGTAACATATAACATTATGGAGTTGAGGTAGCTAGGAAATAATACTCATGATCTTAGTCTTTGTAATCATAATGGTTAATGCTATAGAACGTTTGGTGCATATTATCAGTCTTAGGCACACACACTATTGAAAACACTATAGTTATACAGATGATTATTGTGTATATTAATATATTATCAAGTAGAAAAAAAATATCCGTGAATCAGACAAAAATAATAATAATCTCAGAGGTTTTGTGCACGATGTGGCATTTAGTACACACTTCTCCATTAACCAACAGTAATTTCGAGAGAACTGAGCAATCCGTCTTTCTGGCTCTAAAAAGTATCTTCCTGTTGCCTCGGTAAGGTTGTCAAAATCCTTCGTCTGTTGTGTCATATTGTCTCGCACAAGATCTTAAAGATACTTGTGAGAAAGAATAGCTTATACGTAAAGAAAAAGGAAAGTGTGATAGAAGTTATAAAAGTAGTATACAAATCATATTATTTTGTGTGTAATTACTGTAATTATTGAGGAATAAAATTTTACATTGGCTAAAGTCTTATAAGTGTACAATTAGGCCGAAAGTTTTACTGTCAAGAAACATCAAAAGTGTGTCTTTTTTATTTCACTACAATTTCACTCTTAAACAATAAACACCAATAAACAAATTGCAGAAGCTTGAAAGATTTCCAGGAACAAACAGCAATGAGGAATATATTTATACATAGACTACTGTAGGTGAAGACATTAACCCTTTATGTATCTGACCTAATAATCTGGATAAATATTATTTTTAAATACATCTACCCACCACAAGGAACTCACTGCACATGTTCACTGCGAGACTCTAGCCAGAAGCACTAGACCTTACATGTTAAATCTGAAAACATCTGATTGTTGTGATAAATGTGGCGTACGTGAGACTAGCAAGCACGTGTTCTGCCGACAGCTTTCTTCCTGCCTGGAGTCGTCTTATTTTGAAAATATCCTTCATCCGGTACTCTATGTCCATCTCGCCGGCTAAATTGACACTAACACGAATAAGGAAAGCAGCCAAGGAAATGAAAAAGAGAATTGGCGCCAGTACACATCCTTATTATTATTATTATTATTATTATTATTATTATTATTTTTATTATTATTATTATTATTATTATTATTATTATTATTATTATTATTATTATCTGAATAATAATAATAATAATAATTCAGATAAGCAAAATTTATAAAAAAAATACAAAAATATAAATAATGAAATAACAATGATAATAATAATAACACTGTAATAATAATAATAATAATAATAATAATAATAATAATAATAATAATAATAATAATAATAATAAAGAAATACAAACAACATCAAGAGTGAGAAACAATATATGTATGTTGTGTTGTCAAAGTAAGAGAAACAATTTAGACCCTGCAATTGTGTGTAAATGAGGCAGAAAGTCAGACCAGCAACCTGGGACTTCGTCACAATATTTTGTGAGGCCATATGACAGTAGGGTCTACCATTTGACACTAAATTATGCTTCCAATATCTTCCCAGGCGGTAGTACCTCCCTGTTTGGTAGCTGCCTACTACCTACTGGGTGCGGTTGCCCAGTCAGGTTGTTATTTAGGCAGGCTCTGTTTAGGACATCTTTTCTAGTCCCCTCCCCACGTGGGGTGAGCAGAATGGCTCCTAGAAAGGGCTGCTCAGTCGCAAAAGAAGTACCAGATTGCACTACTGCCTAGATCCCAGTGCATAAACCACCATCTTATATCTGCCGCCCATGTGTGGAGTTGTGACTAGAGACTCCCGGTAGTCATCTCTGCTTGTCCCTGTCGCCACTCGTCCGTCGCCACTCGTCCGTCGCCATAGGGCTGTTGGTGTATATGGGTTTGATGGTGATGATGATGATAAGTATGATGAGCTGGATGGTGGCTGTGCGTGAGTTTATTTATGAGGTGAGGCAGGAGTGCATACTACAACCACACATCTTGGCTCTCCCTTTTGCTGATCCAGTGGTGCAAGTGCTGCAACGACTGGGGAGAGGGAGAGTCGCAATGGACTGCCGATAGCCCAGTTTGTCGGGTTTCGCCTTAGTAGCCTGTCCATCAGACATTGCCTTCGCCCGCCGGTGTAGTCGTTGGGTTTCCATGTTGGTCACCTCTCCTGCCTATACCGCCGTTGGGGGTCTTGTTGAAGCTCTGTAAGCATATCTGACTGATGTGGGGCTCGACAACTGATTTTTCGTTCGGGGTTTACTCTCGTAGCCTTATACATACCAAGGTTAATCTGCAAGGCAGTGGGGCATTGGTTGGTAGGCGCCAGGATGTATCCACATGCCAGTGGGCCTATGTGCTGCCCCTTTGGGGCTCACTGCTACTCCGAGATCCCCTGCTGGTCTAGCCTGTGCCCATGTGGCATCCAGTTATCGTGTGTTGCCACTAGGAGGCACAACAGGAGTCTTGGTGGTGAAGAGGCTTTGTACTGGCAGGGGAAGACTTACAGGCATGCACGTTGCCTCCCTGTTTGCCACGAGGACTAACCAGCGGCGGTATCTGAAAGCGAGAGGGAGCAAGCAGTGCTTGCATCTTAACACTAGCATAATGCTGCCACACTAGACGCATTACACCCACCCTGTGTAAAAACACACACTAGGTGGCATACTTAATAACTCGTATCATTGCATCATGGCTGGATGATCGTCATACTCGATTCCGAGTGACAGCAAAGTGGTAGTAGTAGCATGCATAGTAGAGTAACTTTGATTAAACATGATCATTAAGATTGGATGTTACATATAAGTTACATATAAGGAAGGTAGAAGCACATGGAATAGGTGGATCATTATTAAAATGGATTAGGTCATGGTTAACTGGTAGGAAACAAAGAGTCAGCATAAATGGATTAAAGTCAGACTGGGGTGCGGTCAAAAGCGGAGTTCTCCAGGGATCTGTATTAGGCCCTCTGCTGTTTGTTATATTCATTAATGATCTTGATTTAGGCATAACTAGTAGGATTAGTAAATTTGCAGATGATACCAAAATGGGGAGAGTGATAAATTCAGACAGTGACTTTGAACACCTTCAAAGAGATCTAGATACCTTACATGAGTGGTCAGTAGACTGGCAAATGAATTTTAATACTGATAAATGCAAGGTACTACAGATAGGGAAGACGAATACAAGCGTTAAGTATAAACTAGGTAACACGGAACTAGAAAATTCAGTTTGTGAAAAAGATCTAGGTGTATTTGTTAGCAACGACTTGAAACCTAGAAAACAATGTATTAGCGTTCGCAACAAGGCAAACAGGATTCTTGGGTTCATATCTAGGTCTGTGAGTAACAGAACTGCTGACGTTATCTTGGAACTTTACCTAGCATTAGTGAGGCCACACATGGATTATGCGGTTCAGTTCTGGTGTCCTTATTATAGAATGGACATAGATTCTTTGGAGAGAGTACAAAGAAGAATGACAAAAATGATCCATAATATTAGAAACCTTCCATATGAAGAAAGACTGAAAAGCTTAGGCTTACATTCATTAGAGAGGCGTAGCGTTAGGGGAGATATGATAGAGGTGTACAAGTGGGTAAGTGGGATTAACAAGGGTAAAATGGAAGATGTTCTGAAGCTCAGTAATAACGAAATAACTAGAACAAATGGCTTTAAATTAGATAAATTCCGATTCAGAAAGGATATAGGCAAGCACTGGTTTGGTAATAGCGTTGTGGATATGTGGAATAGGCTACCGAGTGCTATAGTAGGATCGGGGACACTAGGGAGCTTCAAGACGAAGTTGGATAGGCACATGGAAGTGCTGGGATGGGTGTGAAAGGGATCTGCCCTGTATGGGCCAGTCGGCCTCCTGTAGTATCCCACTTTCTTATGTTCTTATGTTCTTATTTAAATTACTGTTACATTTCCCCTCTCCTCTTCGAAACACATCGTCGTAATTATATTTTGCTAAGATGACCCAAGTACTACATGTAATTAATCAAAAATAATTTTGAAACCAAAATAACTTCAGTTTATTAAGCAGTGTGTCATCTCGTCAAACTCTTGGTGGGATGGAAGTGTTATCTGGCAACTTTAATGAGCGGTTGTGTTATGCCATTTGTCACAATAAAACTATTTCTATTCTGATGAAATATTGTTTATGAATTTAGGCCATTTCAATGAAAAATTATGGCAATTGATGTTTCGGTACACACTCAGTGTTATATTATAAGAATTTCACAAGGAATGAATCAAAGATAATTAGTGACAGAAAGAAGAAATCCCAGCAGGAGATAATGTAAGAACTAATTTTAAAATAAAAGGTATTACCGTCAGCAATAAACCCTAGCATGTCCGGAGAAGGGTATTTTACATATCAAGGGGTATTTTACAGTAAATATATAATTTTCGCCTAAAATATCCTTTTTACACCGTACTATTTTTACAGTATAGACACTCCCCACATTCCCCAGACATACCAACATCACCCAGACACCCCACGCAATGCCACGCATCCTTAAGACACACCCACACATCCCTTAGACACCCTCCGCATCCCCCTCACCCCCCTCACACCCCCCTCACCCCCCTCACACCCCCCTCACCCCGCTCACACACCCCCCGCACCCCCCTCACCCCCCTCACCCCCCCCTCTCACACGCACTAACCATCAACCACATCTAACAGAAAAAGCAACAGGGTCCTTGATACTGTTTTGGCAATGAGCCCTCACTGGCACTACTGTAGTCGTGCCTACTGTATAGTGGCTTCAGCTCCTTACAGTACCGTAGTTATAGTCGTAGGGCACCATTCACCATCACAGCAATCCCTATACCGTCACTATCAGAACTATCACCATACCAAGTCACCACTACAACACTCACCATAAAGTCATCGCCACTGCAATAATCACCATACCAAGCTACCACCACAGCTACCACTATAACGTCATTATCAGAGCTATCACCATATCAAGTCACCACTACAACAATCACCATACCAAGTCACTATTACAACACTACAGTAATCATTATACCAAATCATCACTACAGCTGCTACCATTCCAATCTATCCACATCTATCTCCATTCATCCATTATCCATCCGTCTTCATCACAATCATCCACATCTACACCTCCTTATCATCCAGGACTAAACCTTTAATTCATCCATGTCTATTGTCTACTTCCCCTGATATGTCATCCATCTACATTATCACCATCATCATCATCATCATCATCATCATATCATCGTCGTCGTCTATAGGGCATCTTCCTCCTAACTCCTCTCCCTTCCTCCTAACTCCCCTCCCTCCCTCCCTCCCTCCCTCCCTCCCTCCCCCCTCCCTCCCTCCCTTCCGCCCACCCGCCCCCCTCCCCCCTCCCCCCCCCCTCCCTCCCTCCCCCCCCCCTCCCTCCCTCCCCATAGCTACTACAGTATTTGTTTTTTTAGCTCGCCTACGTAAAGTGAAAGAGATTTGAGGCTATTCCTACCACCACACTTTCACACCTCCACTGTTACCACACCACCACCACCACCACACTACCATCACCCCACTGCTACCACTACCACACTACCGTCACCACGTTACCTCTACCACACTACCTCCACCATCACACTACCACCACCATCACACTACAGCCACCACCATCACACTACAACCAACACCATCTCATTACAACCACCACCACTACCACCATCACAACCACCGTCCCCTCCATCACCATCAACACAACTACAACCACCACCACCACCTTCGTTTGGGTGTTGGTCAGTGTTGATGTCTTTTTAGTTTATATGTTACAAATTGATGTCATGCAGGAAAATAAAAATCACATGAGGAATGGGTGAAGTCCTGGGGGAGGCTGTGAAATCCTGGGGGAGGCTGTGAAGTCCTGGGGGAGGCTGTGAAGTCCTGGGGGAGGCTGTGAAGTCCTGGGGGAGGCTGTGAAATCCTGGGGGAGGCTGTGAAATCCTGGGGGAGGCTGTGAATTCCTGGGGGAGGCTGTGAAGTCCTGGGGAGGCTGTGAATTCCTGAGGAGGCTGTGAATTCCTGGGGGAGGCTTTGAAGTCCTGGGGAGGCTGTGAAATCCTGGGGAGGCTGTGAAGTCCTGGGGGAGGCTGTGAAGTCCTGGGGGAGGCTGTGAATTCCTGGGGAGGCTGTGAATTCCTGGGGGAGGCTGTGAAGTCCTGGGGAGGCTGTGAAATCCTGGGGGAGGCTGTGAAGTCTTGGGGGAGTCTGTGAAGTCCTGGGGGAGGCTGTGAAGTCCTGGGGGAGGCTGTGAAGTCCTGGGGGAGGCTGTGAAATCCTGGGGGAGGCTGTGAAATCCTGGGGGAGGCTGTGAAGTCCTGGGGAGGCTGTGAAGTCCTGGGGAGGCTGTGAATTCCTGGGGGAGGCTTTGAAGTCCTGGGGAGGCTGTGAAATCCTGGGGAGGCTGTGAAGTCCTGGGGGAGGCTGTGAATTCCTGGGGAGGCTGTGAATTCCTTGGGGAGGCTGTGAAGTCCTGGGGAGGCTGTGAAATCCTGGGGGAGGCTGTGAAGTCTTGGGGGAGGCTGTGAAGTCCTGGGGGAGGCTGTGAAGTCCTGGGGGAGGCTGTGAATTCCTGGGGAGGCTGTGAATTCCTGGGGGAGGCTGTGAAGTCCTGGTGAGGCTGTGAAATCCTGGGGGAGGCTGTGAAATCCTGGGGGAGGCTGTGAAGTCCTGGGGGAGGCTGTGAAGTCCTGGGGGGAGGCTGTGAAGTCCTGGAGAAGGCTGTGAAGTCCTGGGGAGGCTGTGAAATCCTGGGGGAGGCTGTGAAGTCCTGGAGAAGGCTGTGAAGTCCTGGGGAGGCTGTAAAATCCTGGGGGAGGCTGTGAAGTCCTGGGGGAGGCTGTAAAGTCCAGGGGGAGGCTGTGAAGTCCAGGGGGAGGCTGTGAAGTCCCGGGGGAGGTTGTGAAGTCCCGGGGGAGGCTGTGAAGTCCTGCGGAGGCTATGAAGTCCTGGGTGAGGTTGTGAAGTCCTGGGGAGGCTGTGGAGTCCTGGGGAGGCTGTGAAGTCCTGGGTGTGGTTGTGGAGTCCTGTGGAGGCTGTGAAGTCCTGGGTGTGGTTGTGGAGTCCTGGGGAAGGGGTTAACATCCTGAAGGGGATTATGAAGTTCCGAGATGACAAAGTAAAGGGGAGAATGAAACCAACTCAATAATGATTTTGCAATGACGTATCGAGTTACTGTGTCACTGGAAGTAAGAGGTACAGTCTTACCCAATACCACCGTCTTACCTCTTGACTCATGTTTTTATCGGATCCTAAGTTAATTACTTCATTGTTAAGATGTGTGAGAGAGGGGATTAAACACCAGGAAAATGTTATAAAGAAAACTACTCGCAGGGGAACTAAGCTATCTTGAGGTTTTTTATTTCTTATTTCTCCTGTGTCCTCTTGTTTTCATTCAATGGTGATACAATCTATTTATTGAGGTTTTTCTAATTGAGTAATGATAAGTTTTTACCCAACCTGACTCTGTTTGATTATAGGAGCACATACTTAACACCTTAATTTATCAATACATAACATAATCTTTCTAACCCCAGATGTACATATCCTTGTATAAAACTTCACAAAATATTGACACCACAAGCGAATGCCCCCCCCCCCTCCCCTAACCCGACAACTCCCCCAATACTATTCGCTAACAAAATTCTTGACCCGCACCGCCCAAAGCCACCTTACATGCAAATTCACACACGACCCCTCTCCCCTTCCCCCCTCCCCTCATTCTCATTCCTCTCACTCCCCGCCTGCCTCCACTCATCTTTCAGCTGCCCACTGCAATCATCCACAACCCTTCCATTTCCTGTACCGATGCTTCTATAAACCCCCAAACGATACTTCTTGGTGTTTTCATCCTCTTTCCTTTTTTTCCTGTCTCTATTTTGTGTTAATTCTGTTCAATGTATTTTCCTCCACTTTCAGCCTCTGGTCCAACCTTCTTCTGCCAGGCGTCCCACCACCTGTGTCTAGAGCCTAAGTTTAGTCAGTCGCTTGTCTTAAAATATCTCCCAGTACTTCTCACACATCCCCTCTCGCCTGTGTGTGGGGGGGGGAGGGGGGGGAACTCTTGGCTTGGTTCATGGGTCTTAAATGTTGGTTTAAAGAGTATGGTGAGTGAGGGATGTTTGTCGATGGTGATGACGATACCCTTGATGGTGTAGGGGAGGGGTGGAGGGCTGGATGTGGTGCCCTTGTTTAGGCGTAATTAATTGGATGCGTGTGATAGTCTTATTAGGGAAACATCAAATGAGATCATCTGAAGGCGTAACGACACACTTTTATGACGGGTGTTGATTGATGGTGAACTGTTGACAAACGACGGGCATAGAGAGGTGGCTGTAGGTCATTGGGGCCCCCAGTTCTCATAGGCCACAAACCAGCTTAACCTAACCAATACAAATGAGTCCATTTAGGACTGCTGTTGATTAAGGTTGGTTACTTTACGGTCTATTAAAATTGGGACCTATTTGGCCTGTAACGTGACGCTACCCACCTAAGGAAACTAATAGGATCATTTAGGGGAGTTGGGAACATAACAGCAGTAGCTTCTGACGATTAATGAATGAGAAATTATTGTTGAGGACGAATAAGGCGTTTCGCGGAGGATGCAGAAATCGGTTTCATCTAGAAGTCTTCCGTGTACATTTGATCAATACGAGACCCTTCATGACTTTCACAAAACTTTTATATTTTTCACACCTGTTATAAATTTTGTTTATGTAACTAGTTAGGTTATGTGTAAGAGTTCGGAGATGATTATCATGTGTGTTATTTCCAATTATTATCTGTGCAGATGGAGGGCGAAAACTGATTTGCATATGTCCATCCCAGTGTCCAGCGATAAAAAAAAAAAAAAAAAAAAAAAAATAATAATAATAATAATAATAATAATAATAATAATAATAATAATAATAATAAAGATAATAATAGAAATAATAATAATAATAATAATAATAATAATAATAATAATAATAATAATAATGATAATAATAATAATAATAAAAATAATAAAATCCAGCGTACACACCAGTGAAGTGCTAAAGACTACAGGTTAGGATCTCAAGCTGCTGGGATATATTTACCATTTTTCCTGCAATTTTTTCATATAAAATTTGCCCTTCAATATTTTATTGTTAGTATAATTTTAGAATGTTACTGACAGAATATTATTATTATTATTAAAGTTTGTTTTACTCTCTTAGAAAGGCACATCAATATATATTAATAGAGGAAACGCAAAAGACACACACACACACACACACACACACACACACACACACACACACACACACACATACGTACACACCCTCATTGTATAGTCAGGGTAAAAAGTTCTTGAAAAACTGAAAGTGAGTCACGGGAATGAGTCTCCTAACATACTTACCCTGACTGTCATCTGGTGCGGGTGTGTTGTTTCATCTCATTTAGGGTCGATGCTGCTTCACACGAACTTTTGACCCTGGTTGTACACTCACCCTTACACGCCCACACCCTTATACACGTACACACCCTTATTCACGTACACACACGTACGCACCCTTATGCACGTACACACTCATGTACGTACTCACCCTCCCATCATCCTCACACTCACACATGCGCACACCCTCCCATCATCCTCACACGCACACACCATCATGTACGTACACTCACCCTCACACGCACACGCTCGCATTTAATCAACCATGTTTACACAGCTTCACCATATCGTTGAACTGTGACCCACATCGACCCGCTCGACTCACTCACTTCCCATCACATGTGTTTAATGTGTTTGAGACCCAACCTGAAAATACTTTACAGTACATGTGTGGCTGTCAGTTTACACTATGTTTAAACTAACTCTGTCTGTTTGTCGGGGTTTATATTTAACTGCGTGTCTCTTAATAGTTTAATATTTCTTAAGCTACCCATCTACAGATATAAGGTATTATTAGTGCATACATACGGTGTATATTAAGTACTGTATCAATATATAAATAGCGGATAGATATTTACATCAACATCTAATTATTTTTTCTATAGGGGGGTCAAAGATCCAGTGAGTAATGTCTCGATGCTTAATTTTGTAGCACGGGGTAATTTTTTTTATTCGGGAACCTTATAGTAAATTTTGTAGTAACCTGTTAGGGTCTCAAAAAAATAAAAAATATGTATTTAATTAAAGATATTAATTACTGGCTGACGTAACAGAGGGCGCTGGAATATTTTCCTAGTGAGGTATTTAGCACATTTTTTTTAATAAGCGCGGGGATGTGTGTGTGTGTGTGTGTGTGTGTGTGTGTGTGTGTGTGTATGCGCGCGCCCCTGCCTGCTTGCCTGCCTGCCTGCCTGTCTGTGTTATGGGAGGAGGATGTGATGGTGTGCTAGTTAGTGGGGTGGAGGTTAATTTATTGCGGGGGACGTTGTGATGGGGATGCTGTGATTGGTAGATAATTTGATGGGTGGATGCTGTTATGGGTGGATACTGTGATGAGTGGATGATGTGATGGGTGGATGCTTAGATGGGTTGATGCAGTGATGGATGGATGCTGTAATGGGTGATGTTGTGATGGGGATGCTGTGATTGGTAGATAATTTGATGGGTGGATGCTGTTATGGGGAATGCTATGGTGGGAAGATGCTGTGATGGGGGATGCTGTTATGGGGGATGCTGTGATGGAGGTTGCTGAGATGGGGGATGTACTACTACTACTACTAATAATAATATTAATTAACGGTTTATTAATATAACATGGCAGCCCGAAGGCTGAAAATATACAATGTTGTGATGGTTGGATGCTGTGATGGGTGGATGCTGTGATGGGTGGTGTATGTATATTATGTATGCTGGATTATATATCATGTATGTATATTATGTATGTGCTCCATTTATGTATTATTTATTCAGCCTAGCTAGCAGCGTGTGGCAATGTTATTACCATATCCCACACGCTTAATTAATGTGCCTGGCGACGTATGGAAGCTGCTAATGTATCACTTGCCATACGTCGCCTATAGCAGTTGACAAGGAGCCTAGCCAGGGAGACCGCTGCTCTCCTCTGTGTACGTACTCTTATCCAGTAAACCGAACCTACAAAACTATACAGGTGTTTGTGTTCTCTCCTGTATATAGAACTTATTATTCAGAACCTAACATGGCGCAGTGATCCGATCTTACTGGATAATTACGAGTGATTGTGCAAAGTTTGTAGAAAGCCGGCTATGGACTCTCGCCCTTGGGTCAAGCCTTGGGTCAACTCCCGCGCGTCATCCCTGCTCGAAGAATTTCGCAACTTTGAGCAGTGTCAGTGACAGTGATTTTCTGTGAAGTGTTTAGCGCATTGTGTGTTTCGTGCCATTCATGTGTGACCTTGTTCTAAAGGATTCCCAAGGTATACGGCACGTTCTGGGCATTTGTAAGGAGTAGAGTTCAGTGCACCCGTCTCTGACCGCGTTCTGAGGGTAACTGGACTGACTGGGAGTCGCCGCGCTTCTCCCTTTCCCCCCCTCACAGCGCCGCCTCCACCCCCCCCCCCCTCACAGCTGGGGCGAGACGCTCTACCCGCCCGGGACACCACACATACACATACTAACACTCGCTGACCGCGCGGCTTCTTATATATATTTTATATATATAACCTACTTATCTGTGTATTTAATTAATTTTTGTCTGAAATCTTGTTGATACGACGGGCTGACCGGTCAACACTGATTTAAGACATAGTACACAGATGAAGTAGTTATGTCTCACGCCTTACGTAGCCGTGGACCCAGAGCCTGGATGAGCCAGGCGGGTGATAGCCCCGCAGAGATGGATGACCAGGCCGGCCACGACGCTCCAGCCCCCACATCGCGCAGTCCCTCACCTTAATATTCAGCGTTGTCTCCAGAGATAATTGCTTTACTGAAGTTTATGAGAGATGAGAAACGCGAGGATGAAGCCCACAGACGTTTGGCGGATGAGCACAGAAGGCAAGCAGAGGCAGAACGAGACAACCAACGGAGATTGGAAGACAGTGAACGGTTTGAAGCCTTGATATCTCGCCTCACTGTTAACCAAGCCCCTGGCTCTAACACTGCCTCGGTACTGACTGGTTCAGATACCCCATCCATGCTTCCTTCACACCCCCCAGCCCCACCTAAAGCAGCAGCTCAAACACCGCCCATCTTGAAGCCTGATGTGAATTTCCAGACTTTTCGTGAATGGCGGCGACGGTGGACAGATTACTCTACAATGGTGGATCTCCAGAGTTTGTCACAGCCTAAACAACTCATCCAGCTGCGTATGTGCCTGTCCTTGGAAATTCAGCGTGTCTTGGAACATACGTTGCAGGTACCCCCAACCTCTTCGCTGTCTGTAGAGGAGGTACTGGACGTTCTACAACGGCACATCAAAGGACAGCAGAATGAAGCTCTGCGCAGGAGGGAATTGTTTAGCTGCAGACAGTTGGAGGGTGAGTCTTTTGACGCCTTTTACGTACGTCTTAAGAGAGCCTCGGAAGAGGTAGATATATGTCCAGGCCACCACCAGCAGTGCGAGGAGACCCAGTTGAGGCAGGTGATCCTGATGGGTGTTAAGGACGAGGAACTTGTCCAACGCCTCACCTCCCTCGACTCTTCCTCTTCTCTTAAGGATGTGTTGACGATATGTCGCTCCTATGAGGCTGCCAGGTGTGCCACCTCTGCCATCCGCGCTCCCCCTACAGCTGTACGCGCTGTGTCCCGGTACAAGAAGGACAAGAAGTCTGTTCCTACGCCTTCGCCCACCACGTCCACGCCCGGTTTATTTTGCAACAACTGTGGTAAGCAGCACGGAACACAGGTGTGTCCAGCTGCTCAGTCTACCTGCAACAGTTGTGACCGTAAGGACCACTGGTCACTCACAGTACGGTGCCCAGCCAAACGCGTCCAGTGCAATGTGTGCGGTCGTCTGGGCCACTATGACAAGTGTTGCCCTTCCAACATACCCAAGGGACCGCGTCGGCGGAAGCTTCAGCCCCCCTCCACCAGAGAGGGCCGCCCACAGTCTTCCAATCAGAGGTACGACGACTCTTGACAACGCTCGAGCCACATTAGGAATGTGTGCTCCCCCCCGCGTCCCAGGACCAAAGTCCCCCAGTACATCAGCGTCATCGTGACCTACGGCGGTGTGTCATCCCGTCTTCAGATGTTGCCCGACACCGGCGCTGATGCTACAGTCATCGGTCCCCAGCATTTGCAATGCTTGGGGCTCTCTCCAAGTGATCTAGGACCGCCCCCCAAGGATCTCCGCTTTATGGCAGATGGTTCACAGATGACCCCGGCCCTAGGTTCACTCTATGCACACGTCACCTTTGGCAACAGGTCGTGTCAAGCCTGGATTGATGTGCATAATGGCGTCCCGACTCCTTTGCTGTCCTACAGACATTGCCAAGAGTTGGCCATCATCTCCCAGGACTTCCCAACACCGATTCTCGAGGTAAAACACGCCAACAGGGTGCACGAAGGGAGCAGCAACTACCCTGCTGCCGCCCTGCCCCTACCTCTGGCCAGTGACACCTCTCCTTCGGTAGTTGTCCCTGCTGCTTCAAGTCTCCACGCCTTGGCTCGCCTCCACGACAGTCACTGTGGAGCCGAGGCCACCAAACGGCGTGCAAGACAGACTGTGTTCCGGCCTGGCATCGACCCCGACATCTCCAATGCTGTCCGGGTGTGTAAGCCCCGCCGCGTATTACAACCCAGCCAGCAGCAGGAATCCTTTATGAGTGACGACAACCCCACCCGCCCCTTTGAGTCTGTGTCGGCCGACTTTTTCTGTGTGTCAGGAAAGTCCTTCCTCGTTATCGTCGACCGTCTCTCTGGTTGGCCGGTTGTCATCAAGTGCGGTAATGACACGACGTCTGCCGCCACCATCAGCAAGTTCCGCCACTACTTCCGTGACGTGGGCGTTCCTGCACGCCTGCGAACCGACGGAGGGCCTCAGTTTACAAGCCGGGACTTTGCTGTGTTCCTTGACCGATGGGGAGTCCGGCATGTGTTGTCATCGCCCCATTACCCGCAGTCCAACGGCCACGCTGAGGCTGCTGTCAAATCCCTGAAGCACCTCATCCTTAAGGTGGCCCCTTCTGGGAACATTGACTGCGAGGCCTTCGACAGGGGTCTTCTTGAACTCCGCAACACACCTAACTACACCGGACGCTCCCCTGCCCAGGTTTTGTATGGACGCCCCCTTCGTTCTTGTGTCCCTGCTCACCCTCAATCCTTCTCCAAGGAGTGGCAGGCCAAGACAGAGGATTGTGATCGCCGAGCCGCCGAACGTGTTCAGGACGTCGTCGCCCGCTACAATGACCACGCCCGTTCTCTCCCCAGGTTGAGTGTCGGCACCCAAGTCCGTGTTCAGGACCCGACCTCCCTACGTTGGGACAAAGTAGGCGTAGTCATGGGTCTCGGCAGGTCACGGGACTACCAGGTGCGGTTACCCAGTGGTCGTGTGTGGTGGAGGAACCGCCGTTTTCTCCGACCCGTAACAATGCCTTCTGCTGGCCCCGCCACCAGTGTTGAGTCCCATACCCTTCCCAGTGATGAAGTCCCTCGACGCTCAGAACGGATCCAAAAGAAAAGGTCCGCTCAAGACTTTGCTATGAGCGTATAGGGGGGAGGGAGGTGTATGTATATTATGTATGCTGGATTATATATCATGTATGTATATTATGTATGTGCTCCATTTATGTATTATTTATTCAGCCTAGCTAGCAGCGTGTGGCAATGTTATTACCATATCCCACACGCTTAATTAATGTGCCTGGCGACGTATGGAAGCTGCTAATGTATCACTTGCCATACGTCGCCTATAGCAGTTGACAAGGAGCCTAGCCAGGGAGACCGCTGCTCTCCTCTGTGTACGTACTCTTATCCAGTAAACCGAACCTACAAAACTATACAGGTGTTTGTGTTCTCTCCTGTATATAGAACTTATTATTCAGAACCTAACAGGTGGATGCTGTAATGGGTGGATGCTGTGATGGGTGCATGCTGTGATGGGTGCATGCTGTGATTGGTAATGTTGTGATGGGTGGATGTTGTGATGGGGGACGTTGTGATGGGGATGCTGTGATTGGTGGATGATTTGATGGGTGGATGCTGTTATGGGGGATGCTGTTATGGGGGACGCTGTGATGGATGGATGCTGTGATGGGTGGATGCTGTGATGAGTGGATGATATGATGGGTGGATGCTTAGATGGGTTGATGCAGTGATGGATGGATGCTGTGATGGGTGATGTTGTGATGGGGATGCTGTGATTGGTGGATGATTTGATGGTTGGATGCTGTTATGGGGGACGCTGTGATGGATGGATGCTGTGATGGGTGGATGCTGTGATGAGTGGATGATATGATGGGTGGATGCTTAGATGGGTTGATGCAGTGATGGATGGATGCTGTGATGGGTGATGTTGTGATGGGGATGCTGTGATTGGTGGATGATTTGATGGTTGGATGCTGTTATGGGGGATGCTGTTATGGGGGACGGTGTGATGGGAGATGATATGATGGGGAGACGTTGTGATGGGGAATTCTGTGATAGGGGATGCTGTAGTGGGGAGAAAAAAGCTAATACGGTCAAATGTGTATGTGTGTGTGTGTGTGTGTGTGTGTGTGTTTGTGTTGGTTTTTATAATTCACAAAAGTACACATATTCATTTCTGTCACACTTCGCATGTACAGTATACATTGGCTTGATTAGACACATACAGTACTTAACACACGGCTTACAAATGCTTGTGCCTGAGTACCTCACTGTGTATCTATGATAAAGTACGTGCATTTGATGTGCACACACACTCTCTCTCTCTCTCTCTCTCTCTCTCTCTCTCTCTCTCTCTCTCTCTCTCCTTTTTTCGTACCTTCGTCCTCTCATTCAAGAAAACACTGCCAAATAGGTAAGTTTATCAGTCAACGGGCCCTGTGACATTTTGTACCAACCTCTTCTACACCACCTCTCAATCCCTCCCCTCTTCTCTTTTATTTAATTTACTCTCACTTCCTGTCTACTGATATCCCTCCTCCCCATCATCCTATTCTCCCTGTTCCCTATTCCTAATCTCCGTCTTCCCCACCATTCTAATTTAACTCATCTCAGGTGATTGGCGTCGACATGTCACTTGTCTCATCTCTACCAAACTCACCACTAATAGAGGCCGTGTTCACCTCATCCCTGTGTTAACTCAGTTCAACGACCTCATCCCGTCCCCTTATCCACATAACCCCTATCTTAGTACCTTCTTTGAACCCTATCCTCTAAACCCCTTACTCGGCCTCTTGATCGCTCATCGTCAGACCCTCCTCTTGTTTACTTGGCCAGCTGGGTTTCCTGTATTTATTAGGCTTTGTGGCTTCATGACTTCACCTTCCTATGAACACCACATTTTAACACAGCCAAGTGAATTGCCATTATATACCACCCATGTTTGTACTAGGCACCATTAGCTCTCTACCTCTCCCACCTTCAACCACACTCGCTTAATGCATTTGGGGGTCGCCATTACCAACACCACCACCACCTCTATCACTATCATTGCGACCACCACCACTAACAACAACAACAACAACAATAAAAACCACAACAGCTACATTTAGGTAAAAAACCAGGCAGGTGACGATCACTGAATGACAGACTCCACCATTTCTCTACCACACCTCTATGACGTAATACTGAACAGAGAAAATGGTCATGAATGAAATAAGGTTCAGCTCTACTCGATGGTGTTGCAAATTAAAGCCACATTAAAAGACAGATATTTAATGTACCTTTAGTGTCGGTTTTAGTTTCCAAAGTTGTCAGTGGCGTTATTGTGAATCTTTTCAACAATTTCATCCAAAGTTACAACTTTTATGCGGTGTGTTGGGTCTCAGGAGAAGTTGAAGTAGTGAGGTGTTACTTTTTTTTCATGTGTATTTATACCGAGGTCATCCCACTCACTAGTAGAGTAGTTGGGAAGGTATGGTAGAAGGCTCGTCTGTCTGTCTGTCTGTCTGTCTGTCTGTCCTTCCGTTCGTCCGTCTGTCTGTTTGTCCTTCCGTTCGTCCGTCTGTCTGTCTTTTTCATTTAGACAAAACATTTGCAATATGTGATCAGCTGCAGAACATAAGCTGGAAAACAATATAGCTATGTCAATCGATGAGTTTGTGTTGCAGGGAATTGCGACCAATTTGAGAAGAGTTTCAGCACTGTGAACACTAGAAATTATATGACAATAAATTATGTTGAGGATGACACTTGCGATTTATGTAACTTTATTTGTCATTATTGTATTATTGTCGTAAGGTTTTGTCCATGTCTTTCTTGCATTATTGTCGTAAGAATTTGTCCATGTCATTATTGTATTCTTGTCGTAAGAATTTGTCTGTCATTATTGCATTATTGTCGTAAGATTTTGTGCATGTCATTATCGTGGTGCCGACATTTTGTTCGCTGGGAAAGTGTCATAATATTTCCTCCCCAGCCAGTGGTTCGTGAATCAAATGCCTTAATGGTGGTTTTCTTTTAACGTGGCATTGATCTGAGATGTATACCGTATTAAATGGCTTCCTACGTCAGAAGTGTTTGACTGAGAAGTGGTCGTAGTGGGGGGTGATCGTAGTGAGGGTGGATGAAATCGTAGTGGAGGTGGGCGTGGTGGATATAGTCGTAGTAGGAGCCGTCGTAGTTGTGGTAGTCGTAGTGGAGGCGGTCTTAGTAGGGGCGGTCATAGCTGGGGTGATCGTAGGGAAGGTGGTCGTACTGGGATTAGTCGCAGTGAGGGATGATCGTAGTGTAGAGGTAGTCATAGTGATGATGGTCGTAGTGGATGTGGTCGTAGTGGGTATTTATTATAAGAGGTATTTCGCTTCCAGCCGTTTTCTGTGGATATTACTGAGAAGCGACGCGTAATTTGGCCAGGCTCTGGTGACACTATGAGGCCCCGTGTGGCTGTGTGTGTTGGTAGGTGAGGCGGCATGATTAACGACCCACGTGAGCTATAAGCCTTGAATATGCGTTAACAATTTCCCCACCAAACAACTATATACAACTTAGTCTATTGAGTCCTGAATCTCTTGTATGGTGAGTGTTTCTGTACAGCTGGTGAGTGTCTCTTTGTACAGATGGTGAGTGTCTCCTTGCACAGCTGGTGAGTGTCTCCTTGTACAGCTGGTAAGTTTCTCTGTACAGCTGGTGAGTGTCTCCTTGTACAGCTGGTGAGTGTCTCCTTGTAAAGCTGGTGAGTGTCTCCTTGTACAGCTGGTGAGTTTCTCTGTACAGCTGGTGAGTGTCTCCTTGTACAGTTGGTGAGTGTCCCCTTGTACAGCTGATGAGTGTCTCCTTGTACAGTGTGTAACTCACCGTGAGGAGACAGCAACGGATGGGTCACTCAAACTCAATAAAATGGATAAATGAAAAACTCGCTCTGTGTATAAATCTTTATCAATTTTGGCATGTCGATTAACGTGGGGATTGGATTCAAGTCCCATCGACCACTAACTACATGTGTGAGCTTCAACTAGGTGATTATCGTGTAGCTGCCACATGCCAGACGTCAACAATTGGACCACCTTAGCTATGTTGACAACGCTGTATAACTGATATAAACTTATCATTGTTTATTGTGATCAACGGTGGAAGTGCTGGGAGCCTTTGTTAGTGTAGCTGACCACTTATAATAATAATAATAATAATAATAATAATAATAATAATAATAATAATAATAATAATAATAATAATAATAATTCAGAATTGGATCTCCGACTACTATTCACAAGACAGTTCAGACAGAGTTTAGAGTCTACAAATAATCTCTACGTGAGACAGTACATAATCCCTGTCAACACGCTTAATGTAGTACCTTTATCCCTTGATGAATTATTGGTATATAGTAAGCAGTTAATTTGTAGAAAATATGTTTTCAATATTGCGCCTTTGTGCCGCTTGTGCTGTTGCTTTAAATACACAAGGCGGCATTCCATTTCCTGTCGTATTTATTAAAGGCCTAGTTTGACCTAATCTGAATCACAAGAACAACGAGCAAAAAATAACATCAGAATTACTACATTTGACTTTAACACTTTAGCGATGCGTTCACTTACAAATTATTACGAGATGTACTTATGGTAAATAATCATTTGGCGTCAATAACATCTTCTACCTGGTGTTAAGTGAACGTGTTATAAGTAAGGCAGTCTCAGTTTTGGTTTTATTTTATTCTTGTGTTTTAGTTTAAAATTAATCAGTTAATTGCATTATTTCCTCTTCACTAGCGAGGAATATTATCGTACGAACTTATCATTATGTTTGTGTATCTACTGTACGAGAGAGAGAGAGAGAGAGAGAGAGAGAGAGAGAGAGAGAGAGAGAGAGAGTGAGTGAGTGTGTGTGAGAGAGAGAGAGAGAGAGAGAGAGAGAGAGAGAGAGAGAGAGAGAGAGAGAGAGAGAGAGTTGCAACATATTAATGGATGGTGTTTCTTAATAATTACTATTGAGATGAACGATGTCGCACGTCAGTCATCCTCTGTCTTTATGCTCAGTTCATTCATTGTTTTTCCGTCAGTGTTGTGTGGACTGTTGTGTGTTACTTCACTGTGTTTGTGTTTCACTGTGTTGTTAAATACGTTTTTTTTATTATTGTATAAATGTTTTGTTTCATATTACTATTACGTAACTATTTTTATGGGTTTTATGAAATGATTACGGTACGTATCTTTCCTTACGATAAAAATACTTAGGAGTTTAGGATATTATTAGTTGGTGGCGGAACTTTATCGGTCACCTTTAAAGTGCCAGTGACAAGGACCACCGCGGTGTTTACATATATCGTGAAAAATGTGTCGGCGACCCCAAGCACCAGGGACAAAGACCCACGGTCTTTACGACTGACAAATATTAACAGATGTCTACCAGTGTCAGTGGCCCTCAAAGTGCCGTCAGTGACAAACACTTCCGTCCGCCCACAACAGATATCAACAGATGGCCACCAATCACTTACTCCCGACGCACTCTGTACCATCTAAAGCGTGGGAACGGTTATCCTGATGGCAGTGTTATCGCGGCAAGTCACTGAACATATTCCACGCCCGTAGCCGTAGACAAGGCCGCCATACACATAAGCCCATTAGAACCGTAACCTCCACTAGGAAACCGGAGAAACCCACCCCTGACAGACCATACCACCACACTGAAGTTCCACGGATATGGTATGATCTCCCGTCTTTACTGCTATCCAACGTCACTTCCCTAGCTAACAAGTTCGACGAGCTGGCAACTACAGTCAGGTCAGCCGCCGCGAGCATCGTTGCCATATGTGAGGCTTGGCAAATTGTGCCTGAAACGTGTCATATTGAGGGATATCAACTCTATCATCACCTTCGTTCACATAGACGCGGAGGGGGCGTTGCCCTCTTCTGTCAAGATGACCTACGCCCGTCACGCCTGGATGTTCAAGTCCCAGCAGATGTGGAAGCATTATGGGTACGTGTTATGCCACGGGCCCACCCGCGCAACACTGCTTCCATCATAATCTGTGTGGCATACCATCCGCCTCGCTCACCCACCAGAGACACTCTTATCAATCATCTCATCACCACCTCAGACCACCTCAGAGTTAGGTACCCATGTGCCAAGTTAGTATTATGTGGGGATTTTAATGAAATTGACACCACTGATATCCAGGACCAGCTATCACTATCACAAGTTGTGACCTTCCCCACACACGGTCAAAATACCCTTGACCTTATCTTAACTGACTTAGCGGACCAGTACCAACCACCTCAACCAATGCCTCCTATCGGGTGTAGCACACACTTATCAGTGCTCTGGTCCCCAGCTGCCACTCCCACTCAAGTACAGAGACCCTACATCAAGACCTACAGGCCGATTACTAACTCTGCAGTGCGCCTCTTCGGGCAGTGGATAGTTCACCATCCCTGGACTGAAGTACTTAGCGTGGATGACGTGGAAACCAAATGGATAAATTATATCAACACCACAACGGAAGCCCACCACCACTTCTTCCCCGAGAAGTCCGTCAGATCTCACCCAGCTGACTTGCCCTGGATCACACCTCGGATCAAAAGACTTA
>CAUDMG010001983.1:0-257500 GCA_958450375.1 Homarus gammarus | reverse complement strand
TCAGAATCACCTCCATCGCCTGTCACATCATCATCATCATCATCATCACCATCATCATCATTACCTCATGTCATCATACGAACAAGAACATAAGAATGGAGGAAACTGCAGCGGGCCTATTGGCCCAAACTGGGCAATCACGGTTACACCCAACCCCTATCGCTCCTATATCCGTCCTTCTTAATTTTATCATCATTATCATCATTGTTAGGTTCTGAATAATAAGTTCTATATACAGGAGAGAACACAAACACCTGTATAGTTTTGTAGGTTCGGTTTACTGGATAAGAGTATGTACACAGAGGAGAGCAGCGGTCTCCCTTGGCTAGGCTCCTTGTCAACTGCTATAGGCGACGTATGGCAAGTGATACATTAGCAGCTTCCATACGTCGCCAGGCACATTAATTAAGCGTGTGGGATATGGTAATAACATTGCCACACGCTGCTAGCTAGGCTGAATAAATAATACATAAATGGAGCACATACATAATATACATACATGATATATAATCCAGCATACATAATATACATACACCTCCCTCCCCCCTATACGCTCATAGCAAAGTCTTGAGCGGACCTTTTCTTTTGGATCCGTTCTGAGCGTCGAGGGACTTCATCACTGGGAAGGGTATGGGACTCAACACTGGTGGCGGGGCCAGCAGAAGGCATTGTTACGGGTCGGAGGAAACGGCGGTTCCTCCACCACACACGACCACTGGGTAACCGCACCTGGTAGTCCCGTGACCTGCCGAGACCCATGACTACGCCTACTTTGTCCCAACGTAGGGAGGTCGGGTCCTGAACACGGACTTGGGTGCCGACACTCAACCTGGGGAGAGAACGGGCGTGATCATTGTAGCGGGCGACGACGTCCTGAACACGTTCGGCGGCTCGGCGATCACAATCCTCTGTCTTGGCCTGCCACTCCTTGGAGAAGGATTGAGGGTGAGCAGGGACACAAGAACCTGGGCAGGGGAGCGTCCGGTGTAGTTAGGTGTGTTGCGGAGTTCAAGAAGACCCCTGTCGAAGGCCTCGCAGTCAATGTTCCCAGAAGGGGCCACCTTAAGGATGAGGTGCTTCAGGGATTTGACAGCAGCCTCAGCGTGGCCGTTGGACTGCGGGTAATGGGGCGATGACAACACATGCCGGACTCCCCATCGGTCAAGGAACACAGCAAAGTCCCGGCTTGTGAACTGAGGCCCTCCGTCGGTTCGCAGGCGTGCAGGAACGCCCACGTCACGGAAGTAGTGGCGGAACTTGCTGATGGTGGCGGCAGACGTCGTGTCATTACCGCACTTGATGACAACCGGCCAACCAGAGAGACGGTCGACGATAACGAGGAAGGACTTTCCTGACACACAGAAAAAGTCGGCCGACACAGACTCAAAGGGGCGGGTGGGGTTGTCGTCACTCATAAAGGATTCCTGCTGCTGGCTGGGTTGTAATACGCGGCGGGGCTTACACACCCGGACAGCATTGGAGATGTCGGGGTCGATGCCAGGCCGGAACACAGTCTGTCTTGCACGCCGTTTGGTGGCCTCGGCTCCACAGTGACTGTCGTGGAGGCGAGCCAAGGCGTGGAGACTTGAAGCAGCAGGGACAACTACCGAAGGAGAGGTGTCACTGGCCAGAGGTAGGGGCAGGGCGGCAGCAGGGTAGTTGCTGCTCCCTTCGTGCACCCTGTTGGAGTGTTTTACCTCGAGAATCGGTGTTGGGAAGTCCTGGGAGATGATGGCCAACTCTTGGCAATGTCTGTGGGACAGCAAAGGAGTCGGGACGCCATTATGCACATCAATCCAGGCTTGACACGACCTGTTGCCAAAGGTGACGTGTGCATAGAGTGAACCTAGGGCCGGGGTCATCTGTGAACCATCTGCCATAAAGCGGAGATCCTTGGGGGGCGGTCCTAGATCACTTGGAGAGAGCCCCAAGCATTGCAAATGCTGGGGACCGATGACTGTAGCATCAGCGCTGGTGTCGGGCAACATCTGAAGGCGGGATGACACACCGCCGTAGGTCACGATGACGCTGATGTACTGGGGGACTTTGGTCCTGGGACGCGGGGGGGAGCACACATTCCTAATGTGGCTCGAGCGTTGTCAGGAGTCGTCGTGCCTCTGATTGGAAGGCTGTGGGCGGCCCTCTCTGGTGGAGGGGGGCTGAAGCTTCCGCCGACGCGGTCCTTTGGGTATGTTGGAAGGGCAACACTTGTCATAGTGGCCCAGACGACCACACACATTGCACTGGACGCGTTTGGCTGGGCACCGTACTGTGAGTGACCAGTGGCCCTTACGGTCACAACTGTTGCAGGTAGACTGAGCAGCTGGACACACCTGTGTTCCGTGCTGCTTACCACAGTTGTTGCAAAATAAACCGGGCGTGGACGTGGTGGGCGAAGGCGTAGGAACAGACTTCTTGTCCTTCTTGTACCGGGACACAGCGCGTGCAGCTGTAGGGGGAGCACGGATGGCAGAGGTGGCACACCTGGCAGCCTCATAGGAGCGACATATCGTCAACACATCCTTAAGAGAAGAGGAAGAGTCGAGGGAGGTGAGGCGTTGGACAAGTTCCTCGTCCTTAACACCCATCAGGATCACCTGCTTCAACTGGGTCTCCTCGCACTGCTGGTGGTGGCCTGGACATATATCTACCTCTTCCGAGGCTCTCTTAAGTCGTACGTAAAAGGCATCAAAAGACTCACCCTCCATCTGTCTGCAGCTAAACAATTCCCTCCTGCGCAGAGCTTCATTCTGCTGTCCTTTGATGTGCCGTTGTAGGACGTCCAGTACCTCCTCTACAGACAGCAAAGAGGTTGGGGGTACCTGCAACGTATGTTCCAAGACACGCTGAATTTCCAAGGACAGGCACATACGCAGTTGGATGAGTTGTTAAGGCTGTGACAAACTCTGGAGATCCACCATTGTAGAATAATCAGTCCACCGTCGCCGCCATTCACGAAAAGTCTGGAAAGTCTCATCAGGCTTCAAGATGGGCGGCGTTTGAGCTGCTGCTTTAGGTGGGGCTGGGGGGCGTGAAGGAAGCATGAATGAGGTATCTGAACCAGTCAGTACCGAGGCAGTGTTAGAGCCAGGGGCTTGGTTAACAGTGAGGCGAGATATCAAGGCTTCAAACCGTTCACTGTCTTCCAATCTCCGTTGGTTGTCTCGTTCTGCCTCTGCTTGCCTTCTGTGCTCATCCGCCAAACGTCTGTGGGCTTCATCCTCGCGTTTCTCATCTCTCATAAACTTCAGTAAAGCAATTATCTCTGGAGACAACGCTGAATATTGAGGTGAGGGACTGCGCGATGTGGGGGCTGGAGCGTCGTGGCCGGCCCGGTCATCCATCTCTGCGGGGCTATCCCCCCCCTGGCTCATCCAGGCGCTGGGTCCACGGCTACGTAAGGCGTGAGACATAACTACTTCCTCTGTGTACTATGTCTTAAATCAGTGTTGACCGGTCAGCCCGTCGTATCAACAAGATTTCAGACAAAATATTAATTAAATACACAGATAAGTAGGTTATATATATAAAATATATATAAGGAAGCCGCGCGGTCAGCGAGTGTTAGTACGTGTATGTGTGCGAGTGTGTGTGTCCCGGGCGGGCAAAGCGTCTCGCCCCAGCTGTGAGGGGGGGTGGAGGCGGCGCTGTAAGGGGGTGGGGGGAGAGGCGCGGCGACTCCCAGTCAGCCCAGTTACCCTCAGAACGCGGTCAGAGACGGGTGCACTGAACTTTACTCCTTACAAATGCCCAGAACGTGCCGTATACCTTGGGAATCCTTTAGAACAAGGTCACACATGAATGGCACGAACACACAATTCACTAAACACTTCACAGAAAATCACTGTCACTGACACTGCTCAAAGTTGCTGAAATTCTTCGAGGAGAGATGGCGCGGGAGTTGACCCAAGCGAGAGAGCAGTCCGTACGCTGGCTTCCCCACAAACTTTGCACTATCACTCGTAATTATCCAGTAAGATCGGATCACTGCGCCATGTTAGGTTCTGAATAATAAGTTCTATATACAGGAGAGAACACAAACACCTGTATAGTTTTGTAGGTTCGGTTTACTGGATAAGAGTATGTACACAGAGGAGAGCAGCAGTCTCCCTTGGCTAGGCTCCTTGTCAACTGCTATAGGCGACGTATGGCAAGTGATACATTAGCAGCTTCCATACGTCGCCAGGCACATTAATTAAGCGTGTGGGATATGGTAATAACATTGCCACACGCTGCTAGCTAGGCTGAATAAATAATACATAAATGGAGCACATACATAATATACATACATGATATATAATCCAGCATACATAATATACATACAATCATCATCATCATCTTCATCATAATCATCATCATGAGGGACCTCGTCACCTCCACCACAGCTCCACGGCCCCGGACAATATCTGCAGGTAATTGTCACTGGAGGCATTATCCCTCGCCCACCTGAGGCCACAGGCGGTTCCTCATACCAATACATATTGTTGCTCGCTCCCCCATGTCCCGTGTGTTACCAGGCTGATGGTGAGCTATTTTGGTGTTCACACATGTGTTACTCGCTATTCTTAGCTCATGTGATACTTCGATGGTAACAAAACATTCCAGTGTTCACATATGTTTTCGCTGTCTTTCTCCTGTGTTGTTAAGATGGTGGCAAAATATTTCAACGATCCCATGTGCTACAGTTGTTCCTTGTAGTTGCCACATGTGTGCTGGACTCTCATGTGCTACCTTGTTGACACGTTTGTTTAAATGTGAGCATATTCCCTGAAGGAACATTTTTGTGGTGGTGTTGTGGTCGTGGTAGTGTTTTATTTTTATTGTTGCTGTGGTAGTGGTGGTGTTATGGGATTGATGGTTTTGTGGTGGAAGTGTTTTGGTGGTGGTGATGGTGTTGTGGAGATAATGTTGATGGTGTTTATATGGTGTTGTGGTGTTGTTGTTGAGGTAAAATTGGTGGTGATGTATTGTGGTAGTGTTAAGGAGTTGTGCTTTTTGTTTACTGGTGGTGGTGGTGGTGGTGTTATTATGGTGGTGCCATAGTGGTAGTGTTATAGTGGTGGTTTTATTGTGTTCGTGTTTTTGTGGTGATGTTATATTTGTGGTGTTATTGTGGTGGTGGTGTTATAGTTGTTATGTTTTAATGGTGATACGTATTATCGTATTGGTGTTAAAATGGTGGTGTTATTGTATTAGTGTTATAGTGGTGGTGTTGTGTTGGTGTTATAGTGGTGTTCTTATGGTGGTGTCATAGTGGTAGTGTTATAGTGGTGGTGTTATCGTGGTGGTGTTATAGTGGTGGAGTTATTGTGATGATGTTATTATGGTATTGTTACAGTGGTGTTATTGTAGTGATGTTATTGTGATGGTGTTATCGTGGTGGTGTTATTATGGTGGTGTTATTGTGGTGGTGGAGTTATAGTGGTGGAGTTATTGTGGCGGTGTTTGAGTTTTGGTGTTATAGTGGTGGTGGTATAGTTGTGGTGTTCTGATGATGTTATAATGATGGTGTTATCATGGTGGTGGTGTTATTGCAGGTGCTTCAGTTGTCACGAGTAATACTCTCCTTGTGCTAAATGTTTTTCGAGTGATGGATTGAAGTGTTTGTCATGAAGTGCTGCCAAGTATAAAGACCATAACTGTTCATTAATGTTCTTGACCCACAACACTGACGCACACAAACACTTAGCTTTCATTCTTAACCTTTATTATTGTCTATAAACAAACGCAGTGGATAGATACAGAATTTCATCTTGGATGCTTCAAAGGCTGAGATCATCATTATGTTTACAAGTTGACAAAATTCTCTGAAATCAAATGACGTTTCTTCCTCTTTTATCTTTGTAATAAAGGGATGATATCATGTTTGTAAAGGTAAGGTATTTTTGTAGTTAAGCTTTATATATTTATACTGTAGTTGGAATCATGTATCGATTAAGCTATCAATATTATGTCTCTCCTGTGTTGAGGATATGTGTGTACTATATATGTTGTACATTATAATGCGTGTTGTTTAATGTATAAAGCTTCATATTTGTTTATGTTTTATTGTGTGTTTGAAATGCCTAAGAAATGTTTCCTTACGCGTTCCTCTTGTCTCTTTCCAGGTAAGTGCGAGAGTTACCTCCTTGTTGCCGCGACCTGCTAATACCTGCGTACTGACCTCCCACCTCGTCGCCCAGAGTGAAGCGGCGGCAGTCAAGGGTTTGTATGAAGGCAAGACTGTGGTGAAAATGTTTGTTTGTTTTTTAACGCTACAGGTTTACATTTTATCTTCTACAAAAAAATATTTTATAAGCGTCTTGAATACGTATTCTACAGGTGCCATGAACCATTCTGTACTGAAGCGAACTATTTTCTTTTTTTCGAAAACCATTTTTCTTTATTAAATTTGTTTTTCTTTTTACACGAACCGCCCTAAAAAATCAATAAATATTTCTGACAATTGAGAAGTTTAACAAAATAAAGTAACAAACACAAAGTAAAAAAATCTAACCTTGTCATATAACCTTATGTAACGCAGTGAACTTCCCTATAAAAGTTTGGCTTACGTTTGGTTAATTTCAGTATGATTTTATCTCGGTCAAAGTTATTGGTTTTAAAATTGTGTGTGGATTTTGCCTCGGCCTCAAAAGTCGGGAATGTTGAGTCCTTAACAAAGTTTTAACCTCTTGATGGTGATGTCTTCCCCGTGAGTACAGTGAATTAGTCCAAAGAGTAAGGTATTTTAACATCTCGAGTAAGATAGAGGATTTAAGCCCTTAAGTACGATGGTTTAATACCTGTAGAATACCTTTACTTATTCCTTCGCATAAGCTGATGACATTGTACTCACGGTAAGTCATCGTACTTTAGGGGAAAATGAGCTGTGAGATTTAACTTAATAATACATGGTTTATATCATATATCTTGTTATGTATTACTTATAGCCTTGAGATGTTACATGGAGTGAGTCATGTTTCATAATTTTACTACATGTTGAAAATGTGGAAGTGGGTATCTATTTACAGCTGGAACAGGAGGCGAGTTCGGTTTACCTTTGACCACCTGGCTCCTCTACATTATTTTTTTTATTTTTTTTACCGGCATTATCACAACAGGGCAAAGGTCAGAGGATGAACCCACATCAAGGCCTGGTGGGTGAAAATATAATGATATAATAATAATAATAATACTAATAATAATAATAATAGTAATAATAATAGTAAAATTAATAAAACAATATAAATTATAATAATTTTAATAATAATATTAATAATAAATAAATACAAAATTAAAAAAATATCAATAGTGAGAAATAATATATGTATGTTGTGTTGTCAAAGTAAGAGAAACAATTGAGACCCTGCAATTGTGTGTAAATGAGGCAGAAAGTCAGAGCAGCCACCTGGGACTTGGTCACAATTTTTGCTCTCGTCTTATAAAATGAATCATGTTAGATTTCTTCTGAACATTTTTGTAGTTGTGTATCTTAGTAAAATATTTATAGATGCACAGTTTCTGGGATGATGATGAGATTGGTTGATTGGAAAAATTTGTCAACCTTAAAGCTTACATTTTATGGTGTGGGAATTATGATTTGTAATCTACTAGTTATCATTTGCTAGCAAAAATAATTAGACGTGCATAATCACGTTCAGGCGCGCGCGCACACACACACACACACACACCAAGCTCCTTGGCGTCACCATAGACAACAAACTAAATTGGAAACCACACGTCAGTGAAGTTATCAAATCCTCCAGTTTCCGTCTCCACCTCCTCCGCCGACTCAAGTCCCTCGGAGTTCCTGCACACGAGCTCCTCAGTGTTTACACAACATTCATACTTCCCAAGCTCACCTATGCCTCCCCCACCTGGTCTTCCTCCCTAAATGCCACACAACGTAAACACCTAGAAAAAGTGCAAAAGAGTGCATGCAAAATTATTCTCTCCCCTTCCTACTCCACATATCAAGAAGCGCTCAACACACTGACCCTTTCGACTCTCACTGACCATCACCACGACCTCATCTGCAAATTTGGTAAGAAGCTTCTACACCATCCCCGACACCGGCTCCTACTACCACCTGAGATCCCTAGTCCGAGAATTGCTGTTCGACACCACAACCGCATCCAGCCCATACGTGCACGAACTGATCGCTATAAGAACAGCCAAGTCCCAACCATTGTAAAAATTATCAATAACTTGTAATAAACCAGTGTATTCACTCCCAGTAAACACTACTCCTTGCACTGTCACTATGTTGAAATGAACTGTAGTTTGAGCTTTTCCCCATCTAGTTATTATATGTCTTATTTGTGTCACTTATGTTACTTGTATATTATTTGTAATTCGTAACCCATTCCCCAAATATGTAACTGTATATTTTCAGCCTTCTGGCTGCCAAGCTCTTTCAATAAACCGTTAATTATTATTATTATTATTATTATTATTATTATACACACACACACACACACACACACACACACACATACACACACACACACACTAATTCACCTTGATAATAATAGTAATAATAAAAATTATAATTAAAAAAAGTAATACTTATAATATTAATAATAATAATTATAATAATAATTAATATTAATATTAATATTATTATTATTATTATTATTATTATTATTATTATTATTATTATTATTATTATTATTATTATTATTATTATTATTATTAATATTATTATTATTATTATTATAAACAATTTAATGTTATTCTTAGTAGTATTTGCATTATCATTAATATTATTTATGCTCATTAATTTGAAGCGGTAGGATAAAATAATATAGTAGTTTGTGAATCTTATTAGTTATGAAAGTCTACGGTATCTCGGTGCCACTTTTCACTACCACACCATACCAGTGAACGAACATATCTGTAACTAGTGTTCTGAGACCTGGTGACCTCCTGGTTGTGCATTTATAGTTCCCTAGAAGGTTTTTATTTCTATTCGTTAACTACGTCAGCTGAATAAAGACTAACATGATAGGGGGCTTTCGTCACGGTATATTTAATTCAAACATTTTTATCATATTTAAAATTTTGTTTTTATATAATGATATTTTTCTCGTGTGGTTGATGGTGCTGAAGGAGATGAAGATACAAAAGAACTAGTATACCGAGTCTTGTTTAAGGTCTACCAATATTTCTGCCATATAAGAGCAATGTTTAGATGGTGAGGATGTGTTATGTCACTCTTATGGCAGGCTGTACTAAGTTGTGTCTGTTACGTCACTCTTGTTATGGCAGGGTGTACTATGATATGTCTGTTACGTCACTCTTGTTATAGTAGGATGTACTAAGATGTGTTTACGTCACTCTTGTTATGGCAGGATGTACTGTTATTCTTGCCTCACGTAATTAGCTACATTACATCTTCGTGGACAGCACAATTTCAAGTTAATTACCGCCAAGATTAAACAGGAAGCTGTCATTGGTCCCCTGTGAGATGTGATATTAATAATGCTGGTGATAATGCTGACAACTGCGATGGTGTGGGGGGGGGGGGGAGGTGGTATTGGTATTATGTAAGCAGAATGTGTTGGCGAAGACAACAGATGTTTAACACGTGATAACTTTCAACAATCACAGGATAAAACAATCACAACATTTGATTTAATCTCGCTAAAGAGGCGCCGGGAAAAAAACGATGACCTCACCTGAAGAACTGCGAGAAGGGGAAACAATAATACCGACTAAGCTCGTGAAGTGAGTTATGTAAGAGGTGAGGGTGGCCTGAAGCACCTGACCTTCCAGTGGTGGTGGTGAGGTGTGAGGGAGATCAGCTACTTGCCTGGTGGTGACGAGTGACATCTCTCCCTGTCTGGTGGTGAGGAGTGAGTAACACCCCTCCCAGGTCAGAGGCGGTACAGGAGAACACTTGGAGACTGGTTGCCTCCACTTTTGACAACAAAACAGTAAGAGCGACACTGAGAGACACCTCACGAATACCGTCCCTCATGAGATCCATATCCTTCGTTTAAAGGACTCTAGGGACCCTTTAACCCACCTACCCTATCCTTCCTTCTTCCTCTATTGCTTCTCCTTTCCCTTCATTGTCATTTTTAAGTTTTCTTTCGTGTTATCCTCCTCACACTACACTACACTACACTACACTATTCAGAGAACAACAACAACATTTACTGTTGTCGTAGTACAATACTTAGGTCCTTACCATGATCTGTGGCAGGAAGGAGTCTGCTAGACCTCCACTCCTCCCCTACACTAAGAGAGGAGAGAGTCTGTTACACGCCCCCTGCTACTCCCCTACACTGAGAGAGGAGGGGCAGAAGGTGGGCACTAGTGTGGTGCTCTTGTGAGGGGCTCGACCATCGATCTCGTAGCAGACTCCCCGCTGACCTTCGTTCACGGGACGCCTCGCCTCCCCCCTCCCTCTATATTTCAGAAATTTGGCCACATGTTAGTCAGGTGTGTGGGCCAGTTGGATGACATATAAAGAGCAGTTGTTTGACTTGTTACGAACTACTTGCAGCGCATTGCCACGTTAGTTAGACATTTTCAAATCGTAAGTAAAACTTATAACAGGTGTTAGGTATTAGCAGACTGTAAGTAAATGAATACTTAAAGTAGTTAAGCAGATGTTGCAAACTCTTGAGTGAAATTTGGCAGGTTTTTGTGAGGTGATGATCGGGAGGTCCGAACATCAGTTCTATGGAGTAAGTGGGGCGTGACGATATTTAGCTTGTACAATGTACAGTATATATGGTGAGCTGTCACGCAACACTCGTGGATCTCTCTCTCTCTCTCTCTCTCTCTCTCTCTCTCTCTCTCTCTCTCTCTCTCTCATTTCACTTCACGTTTGGTTCTCTCTTTCTCTCACTCCATAAAAATCGTTCTCCTTTCAGTTGTTTAGGTAAGAACAAGACTCGGTGAGAGGTAACGAGGTTGTCAGAACCCGAAGGGCCTACTTAATGAGCTTTGTCTTCTATTGACTCTATGCATTAATGGCACAGGCTAGAGAAATGGTATTTCGGAACTTAATAGTAGTGTGTGTGTGTGTGTGGGGGTGGGGGGGGGGGGACAACATGTGAGCCTGACCTTTTGTCCAAGTGTCTGATTTTATAAATAGAAGCGATCGAATCTCCACAGTCGAAATGATCGCTGCGTAGAGGCGTGGGTGTTGAGGTGTGACGTGGGTGTTGAGATGTGACGTGGGTGTTGAGGTGTGACGTGGGTGTTGAGGTGTGACGTGGGTGTTGAGATGTGACGTGGGTGTTGAGGTGTGACGTGGGTGTTGAGGTGTGACGTGGGTGTTGAGGTGTGACGTGGGTGTTGAGGTGTGACGTGGGTGTTGAGATGTGACGTGGGTGTTGAGGTGTGACGTGGGTGTTGAGGTGTGACGTGGGTGTTGAGACGTGACGTGGGTATTGAGATGTGACGTTGGTGTTGAGATGTGACGCTGGTGTTGAGATGTGACGTTGGTGTTGATATGTGACGAAGGCGTTGGAACACATCATCATCAGCGGTCGGTTACACCTCAGAAGTTACTACACAACACAAGGCATAAAACAAAACACGCTTATCACTCAACTCTACAGCCAACCTAAGTATAATCTTTGTTCCTCCAAGCTCATTAATTATTTATTTTAACCCGGTTTGTTTACATACACGTACAATAAACATAAAAGGATAAGTAAAAACAAGGTCAGGTGAAGTGTGTGTGTGTGTGTGTGTGTGTGTGTGTGTGTGTGTTTACTTAAGCAGCACGCACTTCAATTAAAACTCGTAAAAAAAAATGACATGAAAACACGAACCTGCATCTCGTGTTCAATGCGCTCGAGACAACAACAATGATTTAGGGTGAATATTCGTAGCTCTAAGCCTTTCCATATGCCGTAATGACCAGCTGATAAGGCGTACCTACCTCCCTTCCTACCTCCCCCATCTTGTTGACACGTCTCTCTCTCTCTCTCTCTCTCTCTCACAACCTTATACTCGACTTTCCTCTTACTTAACCTCTCTCTCCCTGAACTCCTTTCTTACTCTCCTCTTCCCCCTTACCACTCTGCGTCTCGCCCCATTTTATTGAACTTCCTCTCATTCTTCTTCCTCTCACACTCCTCTCTTTTATTTAACCTCACTTAGTCCCTCTACTTCCTCCTCTCTCTTACCACCATCTCACTTTCCCTCCTTACCCGCTTTCTTTCTCTATACCCTCTCACTCATTTTTCCCTTTTAATTTCCCCCTCACTCACCTTCTCCTTCTATCTCTACCTTCCATTCTCGTCTCCCTCTTCCACTCCCCTTCACTTCTCTCTTATTCCCCTCTTCCCTCATCCCCTTTTCACTGAACCTCCCACTCCCTCCTCCCTTTCACTCGCCTCCTATTCCCTCATCCCCCTCCCACTGAACCTATCACTCCCTTGTCCCTCATCCCCTTTCACTTATCACCCCCCCCCCCCCTCCAGGGCCTATCTCGGCGCTACCTATCAATTATTAACAGCGGTGAAACCCTCTGGACGGTTACACTTACAGCAGGGGAGAGAGTGTGGGACCTATTATATGAAACACCTATTGATCCTTTTGTGTGTGTGTGTGTGTGTGTGTGTGTGTGTGTGTGTGTGTAATAATAATAATAATAATAATAATAATAATTGACGGTTTATTGAAAAAGTTCTGCAGCCCGAAGGCTGAAAATATACATTGGACATAAATGACTTATTACATACATTGGTGGTTTAACAAAAGCCTTCATTAGAGAAAGGTGAAGGAACATACAGTGAACATACAGATTAATGTAGGTGTTGAACAACAAACACGTAGTGTAGTAACTCCCTCCCAGATGGTGTTAGGAGGGACCTGACGTGGTGTAGTAGTTCCCTCACAGATGGTGTTATGAGGGACCTGACGTGGTGTAGTAATTCCCTCGCAGATGGTGTTATGAGGGACCACGTAGTGTAGTAATTCCCTCACAGATGGTGTTATGAGGGACCTCACGTGGTGTAGTAATTCCCTCACAGATGGTGTTATGAGGGGCCTCACGTGGTGTAGTAATTCCCTCACAGATGGTGTTATGAGGGGCCTCACGTGGTGTAGTAATTCCCTCACAGATGGTGTTATGAGGGGCCTCACGTGGTGTAGTAACTCCCTCACAGATGGTGTTATGAGGGGCCTCACGTGGTGTAGTAATTCCCTCACAGATGGTGTTATATGAGTGAGGTGTGGTCTTAGGCCTTCCTATCGTAGACGGATTAACTCCTCGGTGGTTGTTGTTGGGTCTCGGGGGCCGTTATCACTGGGTACCTGGGACCTCACTGTGTGAAGGTTAACTTGGGTACGACTGTTACTGTTGAGTTGTTCTAACTGACTTAAGCACTGTTCACCACTGTTCACCTCTGTTTAACACTGGTTCCTTTCCTTTCCTAAATGAAATTGTAACTTCTGGCGAGAACTTGTTGATATTCCGGTGGGGAGGAGGGTTCAGGGGAGGGAGTTGGTATGGGTCAACTTAACAGTTGACCTGGCTGCTCCGAGAGGAGTGCCAGGTACGTCTTGACCCTTCGGTGGTCAAGGATGTAGTGTGTGTGTGTGTGTGTGTGTGTGAGGTTACTTACTGTATGCCGGCTATGTATGTACTTACATCGTGTTCAACTTGTGTGGTTGTTGGTTTGGCCATCCTCAGCACTCAGGTCGATCAAGCAGGCTCTTGTTGACCCTTGTTCTACTCATGTCTACTTACTGCTGCACCGTAATTATTTCTTCTTTACGCTCGGCGGTGTGTACGTTTTTGCAGATTCATTATGTGTGTATGTATGTGAGTATGTACGTTTATTTAGATTCTTTATGTGTGTGTCTACGATTTTGCATATTAAGTGTGTGTGTGTGTACACTTGTTGAATGGGTCTTATGAACTAGTGAGATATTTATTACACGGTTACACGCGCACTTTTTTAATGACCTTAAATACCTGTACCTCCTAGTAGTGTTATGGGATAATCCTCTTTTACATAATCCCTTTGAGTAATTAATACGATGATTCTGTTGTCTTATAAATGTGCGATAATGCTGGAGGGAGGGTGGGGGAGGGAGGGATGTTTTTATAGTATTAGTAGTAGTAGCAGCTCAAAATGCAGATTACACAAGATTTGACGTTCCTTTACGACAGAACGGCAGCATACCCAAAATAAAAAACTTTGCAACTGATGCAACAATTGTCAGTGAACTTGAGGAACAAAGTAGCTGTAGCGCAGGAGGTGGGGGCCTCAAACCGGCTAACCGATAAGAGCAACGGGCTTCAGCCTTAATAAACAAGAATTTACAGACGCCATTGCTCTAGTCTAGGGCATGGTAGGACAGTAAACTGTATGCGTTTGTGGTTCATTCTTCGACATCAACCACGCCATGGTGTGCAAGAAGGGTGGCTTGGTATGCATGGCGCATTACGAAGTAAGGAATATTACAGCGAATATACTGGAGGAAATCTGCCACGAAATGACGGTGGAACTGGCCCTCCTCCCATTGGACGGTGAGAATCTGTCACCGGACTTCAGACACAACCAACGAAGCCCATGTGGATAGACCTCAGTGATTGAGGATTCTGGACTTAGGGCCAGCGAGTCTTTTTTATAAAAGGATATTCGATCCCATGGCCAAAGGTCACCGTAACCGGTCTCTCGAGGCTATACACAAGAGGAACGTAAACGACAAGAACAGGGCGTAGTAAAGAGAATTCAGAACGTGGATCAAGGCAGCTTCACTCCTCTGGCGGTCACAACATCTGGGACCAAGTGTAAGATGCTTCTACACCAGACTGGCCGAGCTGTTATCTGAACAGAAGAAAAAAGCCCAGAAAAAAACATTGCATCCTGGTTGAGATAACGCCTGTCCTTCTCTCTACTCAGGTCTGCATTGCTTTGCCTCTGGGGAACAAGATCGTCGGCCTCTAAACTATCAACAGTCGCAGAAATAGACTATGAGGCAACAGTCACTGAATGCCGCATAGATCTACAATTTAACTAAGTCAGCTTGGGTAGTTACTTTTGTATTACGGATAGTCAGGTAATAAATTAGTGGAGAAGGTATGGCTATAAGGGGAGGTTGGAGGCCATAATTATTTTTAGTAGTCGTGTTTGTACTAGGAGTAGTAGTAGTAATAGTAGTGTGTAAGCAAAGTGTGTGCGTACGAATCTCTTCTTGGATAGTATTTTTGTTTGTGTTGTTGCTAGTGGTGTGGTAGAAGTAGTGTTTACTAGACTTTGTTTCAATGGAAATATGGTTCTGTGGTGGTGGTTGTTCTGGTGGAAGGTAATGGTAGCATTAATAATGTGCACCAGTCTCCGCTTCAGTGGAAATGTTATTCGATGATGACTGTAGTAGTAACCTGTACGACTCTCCGTAAAAATGGAAATCTGGGTGACTTTAACGTGTGAGCTACGAGTTTGTGTGTGTTTGAGTGTGTGCATCTTTTTATTCGCATATTCTTGGCTTGCACATGAAGGTACTGCATTGGTGTCGTTTTAATATATTTAAGGATCATTATCGGCCACGGTCTAAAAGCATAATCCACTCAGGCAGTTTCTACACTCGTTAAACGTTTAAACTTAAAAATGAGATATAAGATGCTAAGTTACAAATAGGATCTAAATACTTGTCTCTGTAAAACTTGGCTAGGGTAAGTAAGCCCACTAGACGGTGCTGCTGCAGTTTGCTCATTATACAATACTTTAGTGTTAACGGGGAGTGGGTGAGCCAACCTCCACCTGCTGAAGATAATTGAACGTCTTAAGAAGCAAAGACTCAAAAAATTCTCACTGCTTATTATTACTATTTATGGACATTACGTCCATTGACCTTTTATACACGTGCCAGCTTTTATTTAGTGCTCTCATTATCATATATATATATAAATATATATATATATATATATATATATATATATATATATATATATATATATATATATATATATATATATATATATATATATATATTTCATGTAAATCCACAATGAAAACGTGGATAAGATAAATCTTGATAAAATCACACGGGAGAATGGAAACAACGGAGTACCTTAGCTTTCGTCTTTATTCAAGACATCTTCAGAGGCAACTCTTAGCCAATAGGGGTACGCCTAAAGATGCACAGTACCAGGAATAAAGACGAAAGCTAAGGTACTCCGTTGTTTCCATTCTCCCGTGTGATTTTATCAAGATATATATATATATATATATATATATATATAAATATATATATATATATATACAATCAACGACCTCACCAGCAAGGAATCGAACCCTCGACCTACTGGGTGTGACTAGGGAGCGCTTACCGGCTAGGCCACAAGGACACTAAAAGCAGTTCTAGACTCTGTTATATTTCACACAAAGCCTGTTCATCGAGCTGATGGCGCCGTGAACCTCAATGGGAAACTGCCCGTGCCTCGTATGTGGTGTCAGTAGCATTTTACCGAATCCAGCTGGTATGAAACGCGAGGTACATATATATACTTCATTTTTAGTCCATTTAACACGCGGACTTTGAACATACAATCAACGACCTCACCAGCAAGGAATCGAACCCTCGACCTACTGGGTGTGACTAGGGAGCGCTTACCGGCTAGGCCACAAGGACACTAAAAGCAGTTCTAGACTCTGTTATATTTCACACAAAGCCTGTTCATCGAGCTGATGGCGCCGTGAACCTCAATGGGAAACTGCCCGTGCCTCGTATGTGGTGTCAGTAGCATTTTACCGAATCCAGCTGGTATGAAACGCGAGGTACATATATATACTTCATTTTTAGTCCATTTAACACGCGGACTTTGAACATACAATCAACGACCTCACCAGCAAGGAATCGAACCCTCGACCTACTGGGTGTGACTAGGGAGCGCTTACCGGCTAGGCCACAAGGACACTAAAAGCAGTTCTAGACTCTGTTATATTTCACACAAAGCCTGTTCATCGAGCTGATGGCGCCGTGAACCTCAATGGGAAACTGCCCGTGCCTCGTATGTGGTGTCAGTAGCATTTTACCGAATCCAGCTGGTATGAAACGCGAGGTATAAATATGTACCTCGCGTTTCATACCAGCTGGATTCGGTAAAATGCTACTGACACCACATACGAGGCACGGGCAGTTTCCCATTGAGGTTCACGGCGCCATCAGCTCGATGAACAGGCTTTGTGTGAAATATAACAGAGTCTAGAACTGCTTTTAGTGTCCTTGTGGCCTAGCCGGTAAGCGCTCCCTAGTCACACCCAGTAGGTCGAGGGTTCGATTCCTTGCTGGTGAGGTCGTTGATTGTATGTTCAAAGTCCGCGTGTTAAATGGACTAAAAATGAAGTATATATAAATATATATATATATATATATAGAGAGAGAGAGAGAATCAGTGTCTCACTTCTCCATACAGCCATTGTTTGTCTCTGTCTCACCATAGTGTCAGTCTTCATCAGGTGTTGTTTACTCAGCGTCACACAGTTAATGTTTTATTTGCCCTTTGAACTGATGCCTTTAATAATATGTTGCCAGGCAGAACCTCTTTGTTGACCCTAAGAAAGACTTCTTCAGATAATATTGTCTGACCAAACAGACCTCCATACATCTCTCCAAATGTCCTCGACCTTGGTTTAATTCCTCACAAAACCAAAATAGTCTTCAATAATCTGGTTCAGTTATATATACAAGATCGTCGAAAAAGAACGCCTATGTTTCAGTATATAACCAATTAAGATCTCAGTAGTATTTTTCGATGACTATATATAATATGTTATGGATATTTTCATGTGGTGTCGGTCATTCCTAAAAAAATACAAAGGGACAGGAAATGACGTAAAATAAGCGACGAGTCAAATCATCTGAAACATTGCAGAGCTGGAGGGAGAGTAGCGACACAGGACAGAGAGTACTTGAGGATGAGGTCTTTAATACACTAGGGAAGGGCTGTAAGAGGGCGTCTGGTCACAATAAAGGAAGATAAACCCCCATACATAAATAACGTCAAACAACCACAGTCTTAAATGTCACTCATCGGAAGGTTAAACTAATTACCGAACTCGAAACCAGAACTCGGATCTTTTGGACCTGTTATTGATATATTAAAGGGCGGTTTGTTATGGTTAAGTTAGGTTACGTTACGTTTCATTAAATTAAGTTAGGTTAGAAGACGGGAAGTTCGGTAAGAGAAGATTAAGATTATTTTTTTTTTTATTTATTTTTTTTTTTACTCGGGGTGTGTTAGAATCAGTTCGTGTTGTTTTAATAATGGTAATAAGAATTGAAGTGTGTGTGTGTGTGTGGTGAGTACATGGTGTGACTGGTTATGGTGAGTGTGACAGGTTATGGTGAGAGTATAGTGTACTCTCTTCCGTGTGTTTCAACCTGGACCTGTTGTATCACACTGTTCAGTCGTGACGTCACTGATTTTTTTAGTGCTTGCTTCCGGTCGGTTGGTTAGGTTAGGTCAGGTCAGGTCACGTCTGGATCGTGTCATTTGTTATAAAGTTAGTTATTATAAAGTTGCTTAATGGCCCTGTTCGTAGTGTTTTCCTAAATCTGTACATTTGCCTCGGCAGTAGGTAATACCACTGCAAAACACGGACTCAGCACACCAAAATAAAGTCCTAGTCCTTTAAGTTAGGTTAGCATCAGCGTGGTCAATCTTAAGGTGAAATAAGCTGTAGGGTCTAATGTTCAGGTGATCAATATGTACAAGATGACAACCCAAACTAGAAAATTCTTACAGTAGTTTGTCATTCGCCCCATACGATCCTGGGATCTGAAAGTGACGTAGACGAGACATGTAATGAACGTGTTGGGTGATCCTTGAACTGCAGTTTTCTCAGTTTTCTCTCTTGGGTAGTTAATAGAAATAGGTAAAGCAAATTAATGTAAACAGAGTAACAGATAGGCGACCTATTCCAGTTATCTGACACAAGGTAAACACAAATTGAGACGATAGTGCTTTGTAAACAGGACCTGTATTATACGAGTATGTTCCAGGCTTTGTGTGTGTAGTGGTGTGGAAACTGTTCCATGTGCTCCATCCCTGGCTAATGGCCATTAGTAGTGTGGGCATTTTTCCTCATGCTCTAACCCTGGCCAGTGATAGTGTGGGCATTTTCCATCATGCGCCAACCCTGGACGGGTCTGCGTGCGTGTGCAAGCCTCGGAAATGCTATTAATATCCGCTCTGACATTCTTGTGAGTCAAAAAATATTTATATTTATGCCTCCACCCGCTGCTTTTAACTTCTGAGTCCCTTAAAGATATTTCTCCTCCCGCATAACTTTATTCCCGGCTATCAGCAAGTCGTATATCTTAGCATGAGATTATTCAAGACCAACAACTTTTTTTCAAATAAGATTTACGTTATTATTTAGTGTGTAGACCGTGACTACGTAGTAAAGCGGTCGTGCAGTCATGTTATTCTATATAAACAAACTCGTGGTCTCGTTTGCGCGTTTTTGTTTTATTCTTTTTGGGAATTACTTGTATGTTTATATCTATATATTTACATATCTTTTCTTATGCAGTTACATGTTAACACTTGCATAATTACATCGTCATTCTCGTACACAACCTGATAATCACATACCTACCACATACACATACGCACATACTCATGACTGTCTTTTTCACATTCACTTTGTGTTTGTTGAGTACACAAGTGTATTAAGTAACGTCCGTACACTGATTATTGTTTATTCATACTTCCATACTTATGCACTTATAAAGTTATATGTTTGTACTCTGGCTGTTTTTACTATTTTGTTTAAGTACAAATTTGCATTTAACTTATTCTGTAACACCATACATTTTTTTGTTGATATTCACAGTATTATAAAGTAATGCACTTGCATATATCCTCCACCTCTATAAGCAGTGAGTGGGGTACACAAACAGCCAGGGTATCAGCCAGGATTTGGAACCAATAGTCAGTGTTGCGAGACGTATAATTTGTAGCAGCTTCATGAGTCTTTCCGATTTATATTTGTGTCTAAGATAAACTAATATAATAAAGTTCAAGATGAAGTTGAATGAACAGGAAATTAGTCTGGATACTGGTAATAAATCTTTTTTGAAGTAGTTGGTTCATGTTGAATCTCTCTCTCTCTCTCTCTCTCTCTCTCTCACACACACACACACACACACACACTACATCCTTGACCACAGAAGGGTCAAGACGTACCTGGCGCTCCTCTCGGAGCAGCCAGGTCAACTGTTAAGTTGGCCCATACCAACTCCTTCCCATGAACCCTCCTCCCCACCGGAATATCAACATGTTCTCGCCAGAAGTTACTATTTCATTTAGGAAAGGAATGGAACCAGTGTTAAACAGAGGTGAACAGTGGTGAACAGTGCTTAACTCAGTGAGAACAACTCAACAGTAACAGTGGTACCCAAGTTGACCTTCACACAGTGCGCAACCAGCGATGTGTTAATCCGTCTCCAATAGGAAGGCCTGGAACCACACCTCACTCATATAACACCATCTGTGAGGGAATTACTACACCACGTGGGACCCCTCATAACACCATATGTGAAGGAGTTACTACACCACGAGACGCCCCTCATAACACCATCTGTGAGGGAATTACTACACCACGTGAGGCCCCTCATAACACCATCTGTGAGGGAATTACTACACCACGTGAGGCCCCTCATAACACCATCTGTGAGGGAATTACTACACCACGTGAGGCCCCTCGTAACACCATCTGTGAGGGAATTACTACACCACATGAGGCCCCTCATAGCACCATCTGTGAGGGAATTACTACACCACGTAAGGCCCATCATAACACCATCTGTGAGGGAACTACTACACCACGTGAGGTCCCTCCTAACACCATCTGGGAGGGAGTTACTACACTATGTCTTTGCTGTTCAACACCTACATTAATCTGTATGTTCACTGTATGTTCCTTCACCTTTCTCTAATGAAGGCTTTTGTTAAACCACCAATGTATGTAATAAGTCATTTATGTCCAATGTATATTTTCAGCCTTCGGGCTGCAGAACTCTTTCAATAAACAGTCAATTATTATTATTATTATTATTTACACACGTGTCTACGTTCCGAATAGCAAAAATACTTAAAACCAACAGTTTAAGTACAGCTGTAGGTCTGAAGTACTGTACAGGTGCAGGTAATCCCATATGATGACATCCTTAAGGTGTCGCTTTAACCTAACTTGTTGAACACACCAACTGAAAATGACTTGAACTTAGACACTTACACGGAGTGAGGGAGTCAACTTGGCTCAAAAATAACTTGATGACAAAGCATAGATGTAGTTAATTATATCTTAAGCTTATCCATTTCACTAGCGCCTTGATGTACAGATGCGTATGTGTAGTCATGGTCAAATGTTCTATCCTGTTGATCCACGAACCTCGCCATTCAGCTTCTGATCCTAAAGTAGTTGGTATTTGATGTATTATTCTGTCCGTAAATGATTCGGATTCATGAGTCTGAATCTCGGGGTTCGTGGAGCAACAGGAGAGAACATTTGACCATGACTGTACGCCTCCCTTTAAAGCCTTACTTACACTTCATTTAATTAGTCACACCTGTATTAACACCTGTTCATTCAGACTGCCACTGACGCCTTTGCAAACAAATGTGTATTTATCTTCTTTTACGCCTTAGTCTCTTTTAAATATCCACTTAGTTTTCCACTCAGACCTACACTTAGGTCCGTATGCTCACCACATTAGCTCCAGCTACACTTACACATATAAACTTACACGTTATCGTGAGGAATTTCAACTGAGCTTGTACTTTTTAATTCACATTTGAACTAATTACTTACAGCTGTACTTAAACACAGAGACTTACACTTGTGGTCAATATTTACAGCAACACTTAAAAGATTTCTGAATTTATTCTTGTACTCATTGATTACAGCGGCACTTAAAAGCGTGGCTACACTTGTACTCATTGATTGCACCTTCACTTTACACATTTGCTCCTCTATTATATCAACACTAACACTTGTACATGTATTCATAAATTATAACATTACACTGGTACTTATAAATTAAAGCGGCACTTATAAGATATATTAGAGTTTACACTTGTATTCAGAGCGCGCGGGGGGGGGGGGGGGGGGGGGGGGCAGACCCTTATGTACAAGGTGAATTCTGCGATTTCTTCCAGGCTGTTTCGTGAGCCCGCGACCTGTGGTGGGGTGGTGTCGTGAACCCCACCTCCCGGAATGTTGGAGTCAAGGGCTGCCCCGTCATCCTTTACCCAGGAGAATTTTTCAGGTTCATTGGGTCCTCTCTTTTTTTTTCCTTTGGGGGGGTGGGGGTTGGGTGAGGGGGCGTAATACTAGACAGCTGGTGGGTGGTGGTAGTATTTTTGGTGATCAGCTGGTGATTTTGTGGACGACTGGTGATCTTCTGGATTACTGGTGATCTTGAACAGCTGGTGATTAAACCTAGCTGGTGATCTTGGACGATTAATGATATTTGAACGAAAGTCTTCATTGACAGCTGGTAATCGTAGACAGTTGGTATGTCTTAAAACCAGTTGGTGATCGTAGACAGATGGTAGCATTAAACAACGGCGATTATAAACAGCTGGACATACTGCAAGGTGTTCCCAAGGGTCAGTCATATCATGGAGGCGGTGATCATGAACACTTTTGTAACACCGTGCCATCGCCATGTTCAAATCAAGGCGTTTCTTATTAATGTCGTTGGAATATTATAGGAAACGAGACGACCTTTACATTATACGACTGTCTGTGTGTTTGTTGTTTACTTGGTTAACTCTTACTTATGGGGTTTTATATGCAAATAAAATTGATTATTATTTTCATGCTTTAAATTACTTCTACGTGACAGAGCATACGTTAAATATTACGTCAGTGGCGAGCTAAGTGACCTAACGTTCAAAATCATTTATATTCCCCGGCCAATATTTTCACCGATTTGAATAGCACAAAGGTACTAAGTATTAAACCAAGGTGTGTACAGCATAAAGTAGTGGATGAAAAAAAGTTGAGGGTAGTATCTGGTTTCCTTTAGCGTCAGGTGTATGCAAGGCCAACCAGGTGTAACGAGTAATAACATACCAGGTGTTGTTACGTGTTGTTACGACAAGGTGAGGGCGTCAGGTATGTATACATGAGTGGGGTGAGGGGAGGACACAGTAACAGACGTCCTCTGGTGATGGAGTTGTCTCACTGGTGGTAGTTGTCGTAGATAATTTGTAGTTGTCGCGTGTGGTAGTCTACTGTTTTGACCTGTGTATTTGTTATATATGCCTGACTATATGTATCTTAAGGTTTATTACATACATACACGCACGCACGCACGCACGCACGCACACGTGCATACGTAATTCTTATATGATCACATAACCGAATTATTCCGTAAATACAGTTATTGACCGAAGTACACCTGTTACCATTACTCAGAGATGAATTAAGATGTTTTATGTTTGAGTGTTGTTTGTGGTAAGTGTGCCATGACGTGACGTATTCCTGTACTGTATGACCTGATGTATGAAGTATTCCTGTACTGTATGACCTGATGTATGAAGTATTTCTGTGCTGTATGACCTGATGTATGAAGTATTCCTGTACTGTATGACCTGATGTATGAAGTATTCCTGTACTGTATGACCTGATGTATGAAGTATTCCTGTACTGTATGACCTGATGTATGAAGTATTCCTGTACTGTATGACCTGATGTATGAAGTATTCCTGTACTGTATGACCTGATGTATGAAGTATTCCTGTACTGTATGACCTGATGTATGAAGTATTCCTGTACTGTATGACCTGATGTATGAAGTATTCCTGTACTGTATGACCTGATGTATGAAGTATTCCTGTACTGTATGACCTGATGTATGAAGTATTCCTGTACTGTATGACCTGATGTATGAAGTATTCCTGTACTGTATGACCTGATGTATGAAGTATTCCTGTACTGTATGACCTGATGTATGAAGTATTCCTGTACTGTATGACCTGATGTATGAAGTATTCCTGTACTGTATGACCTGATGTATGAAGTATTCCTGTACTGTATGACCTGATGTATGAAGTATTCCTGTACTGTATGACCTGATGTATGAAGTATTCCTGTACTGTATGACATCATTTATGGTGTATTCCTGCACTGTATGAAGTAATGTATAAGGTATGGCCTGACGGTATACGCTGGAGTGTGTGGATTACTCTTATAAATTGAAGTTTATGGCCTTATGTAGTTCTTCATTAATTTGGGGAGGTGGAGAATGGGCATTAATTGTGATTTTATTCGAATATTTCTTCAGAAGTAAAACAATAGAGAGTTAGGGCGGTAGTAAATGTATTTGGAAGGTAGTTTTAAGGTCAAAGGTAAGGATGGTGGGGAGTAATACGCTGTAGGTGTATGTACGAGTGTAGTGTAGTGTGTATGGTGTAGTGTTGTGAAGTTCGCGATTTTATATGTTTTATACTTTAAAGTTTTTGTGTAGGTATTGGAACATAACACACAGCCGCAAGTGTTGCTGTTGTTGCTGTGTGATAGTGTTGAGAGGGAGTAGTGTGGCTTGTGCGGGGGGGGGGGCCGAGGGAGGTCTGCAAGTCCAGGGTTTTAAAGTCATTGGACTGAACCAAGCCCTCAGATTTTTTTCTAAAATTCTCCCAGTGTTCAACAAGAGGTCTACTTTAATAATTCCTTCAGAGCATAAGAATTATGTTTCAAGATTCTTGACGTGCAGTGCATATATATATATATATATATATATATATATATATATATATATATATATATGTATATATATATATATTAGGGTGGAGCTTATTTTTTTTTTTTTTAAATATGTTCTTCTTACCCTCTCAAATTGTTCCTTTATATGAAATAAAAACTGAGAAAAAGAATCAGTGCAATTGAACAATATTTAGAGGTAGCTCAATGAGGGTAAAGTTTCTGACAATCCAAAGTTGTGGCCGCCATTTTACTTCACACACACTACTGATACCATATAAGCTGTTAAAATAACTTTAAGAAATAATAATAATTATGCAAAGGGTGCTAACTATGTTTTTCATTTTAGATCAAGTAGTGTTTTAGCCAATAAAATTGTAGAAAGCAATACTGCCCTAGCTATAAAAATTTCCGACTTCTGCTTTGAAGACTGTTTCTCTTGGGGAAAAGTATCTGAAAAGGCCCACCAACTGAAACAAAGGTAACTACGGACATAATATTTTATGAATTATTTAATGAGAAAAGCACCAACATTACACAATATAGAATATAGATGTTGATTCTTAATTTCTTATCTACTGATGAATTATATTACATCTGTCTAAGTGTCTAAATGTTATTGTGTAAGCAGTAAAGTCCTAAATACTACGTAGATAGACAGATACATAGACATTTTGTAGAACATTTCTTAAACATAAGTGTTAATGAAATTAATGACTCCAACCTGTCTAATGAATGCTATTTTATATTTATTTCAGATTGAAAAAGAAAATGGCATCTCCGGCTAAAGTAACAAGATCTCAAACCAAGTTGTATCTCCTTGGCGACTCCGTGATTGAAATAACAGGCAGCAAGTTGCCGTCAATGCGTATGGCTCTTGGATTTTTCCTACATCACCATCTTGATCTGAAGAAGACCGTAAGAAAATCATCTGATATTACCATCACGGAAATAACACAGTTTTGGAAAAAAGCTAGAATCCCGACGAGAGATCATCAAAACTGCCAGACTAAGCTTCAGCAGACATTTGAAGAATGGCGTCTTTTGAAAAAGAACAAAGCACGAACGTCACCAACACAACTCGCAAAAGAGTCGGCTTTTGTTTCCCGGCTTGAAGATCTATTTGATGTCGCTCACGCAGATGCTCTGAACAATACTTCAGTATTACAAGAAGACAAGGATTTCTTGTTAGCTCAGCGAGAAAAGGGAAGAAGAGGGTCACTGGCTGGAGTAGATGTAAAGCTTGCTAATAAGGAGAAAAGGGCGTCCAAAAGAGAGGACCAAATGGTTGCCAGACGACATCGAATGGGGGAATTGAAACACATAGCAGCTTCTAGAACTGAACTTATTTCATCTGGTTCCGAATCTGAAATCAGCTCTGCAGAATGTATTGAAAATATTGAAACTGGACAAAATGAGAGTGAGGGATCTGATGGAGGAATCCAATTTCAGACACGACGAAAAAGAAAGAGAGGGAGAAAAAATGTCGTTACTCCAGAACTTTCAGCAGCCTTAGATCGCACAAAAATGTCAGACCGCAAAGCCGTTATTGTATTAGCAGAAACTGCTAAAAGCTTGGGAGAGAACATTGATGATCTTGCTCTAAACAGAGACTCTATTCGTAGACAAAGAGTAGAACACAGAATCCAGAGATCTGCAAATATAAAGGCTGAGTTTCACAGTAATGTGCCCCTTGTTATTCATTGGGATGGAAAACTGATTCCTGATCTAATCGGAAAAGAGAAGGTTGATCGCCTGCCAGTATTGGTTTCAGGAAAAGGAGTTTCTCAGCTACTCACTGTTGCAAAGCTTCCATCTGGAACAGGGGAAGCTCAGGCTGCTGCTGTCTTTGGAGCCATTGAAGACTGGGGCGTAGCCGACAACATTCGAGCTATGTGTTTTGACACGACAAGTTCAAATACTGGTCCGATCGCTGGTGCATGTGTCCTCCTAGAGCAGAAGCTTGATAAGTCACTGTTATCACTGGCCTGCAGGCATCATATCATGGAATTGATAATTGGCGCAGTATTCCAAGTATGTATGGGAGTCAAATCATCTTCATCGCCAGAGGTTCCTCTCTTCAAACGCTTCCGGGAATACTGGAGATTCATCGACACCACCCAGTATGAATCAGGAATTGCAGCGGATGATGTAGCAACCCTAGTAGAAGACATAAAGCAAAGTACTATCGATTATGCCAACAAGCAACTTGAGCATAGACATCCGAGAGATGATTATAAAGAATTATTGGAACTTGTGATAGTTTTTCTCGGTATTGCTCCTGCCAGAGGAGTGCGATTCATGTCACCCGGAGCAATGCACCACGCACGCTGGATGTCCAAAGTTTTATACAGTCTGAAGATCTGGATGTTCAGGGGTCAATTCAAGCTGACTGCTGCAGAAACGAGAGGTTTACGTGATGTTTGTGTATTCACGGTCCGTGTCTACTTGAAAGCCTGGATCTCGGCACCTCAAGCATCAGAAGCACCTTACAGTGACCTGCTGCTACTGAAGACACTAATTGAATACTCATCGATCAATCCGGCCATCTCGAAGTCAACATCACGCAAGTTTTCCAATCATTTATGGTACTTGTCACAGGAACTTGTTAGCTTGGCTTTCTTCGACAGTCGAGTCAGCTCGTCGACGAAGAGACTGATGGTGAGTGCCATGAACAAGGAAGAAGATGGAGATATGGCTCATTGCAAGCGAATCAGTATTTCTCTTGATTCATTCAAGGACAGAAACTTAGAGGATTTAGTGACAGCAAGGTCAATGAAACTACTGCAAAAGTTGGACCTTCCAGATGGATTCCTTGCGGTTGATCCTGACTTGTGGGATGAGAGAGATGACTACAAGCAGGCTTCAAAAACAGTCAAGTCTCTACAAGTCGTCAATGACCACGCTGAACGTGGAGTGGCACTGATTCAGGAATACAGTGGATTAATAACCCGTGATGAAATGCAGCTGCAATTCCTGCTACAAGTTGTCGAGGACCATCGCCGAATGTTCCCGGACAGCAGAAAACAGACATTGTCCATGGTGCCATGAAAGAGGATGTTCTGGACATTGTTAGACTGATACTATGAACTGTCACAAAGAGAACAAATAACTGACTTCTTATTAACGTGTTCAATAATATATACAGGCACGTAGCCAGAACTGAAAAAAAAAGAGGGGGGGGGTTGAGGAAAAACTCTTGGGGGGGGGGGGGGGCAGCTCTCCAGGAAATTTTTTTGTTTTGGGGATAATTTTGAAGCATTTTTAGCACATTTCCAGCAGACACTTGTCAGCTTACCTAGCCAAATATATTTCAAATATGGTCACTTTGCATGATCTGATGGCATTTTTTGAGAGCGAGCAGCCAAAAATTTAGCATAAAATGCTTACAAATCTGTTTTTTGGACAAAATATACTAAGAACACCCTTTTATAAGTGTAAGCAGTCAGTTTTGACCTTTTTTGGCTGTTTATATGGCCTTCAATCACTAACTATAACTAATATTTGAAAAAAAAATCGAAAAAAAAAAATTTTTTTCGAACAAATATATAAATTTTTTTTCGAAAAAATAATTTTTTTTTCGAATTTTTGTTGGTTGTTGTTGGTTGCAACCCCCCCTGGCTACGTCCCTGAATATATATTGAGTTCAAGTGTTTGATTAAACAAATTAAGACATTGGTCTGATATACTCCTAAATCATTGAATTTTCATCATTTTCGTAATTTTTGAGGTCATTGAGCTACCTCTAAATATAGGAATTTAGGCCTGAAACTTTGTATACATTGTTTCTATATCACAAGGAACATATTCAGGGGGTAAGACTTTCAAAAATGTAAATTTCGTTTTTTTTAATGTTTTAAGCTCCACCCTAATATATATACATATATATATACATATATACATATATATATACATATATACATATACACATATATATATATATACATATACACATATATATATATATACATATACATATATATATATATATATATATATATATGTATATATATATGCACTGCACTACAAGAATCTTAGATCATGTATATAACTTTCATTTACATTTGTGTCAATATTTCGTAATCTTGAGGACGTAGAGTGTCTCATTCGTTGGTGATATTTCCCAGGTCAAGATGAACGATGATTCACTGAACTCGATACGCCAGAGTAAAGCCACGGTGATACAGTACTCATGCACCGTCTCTTCTACCTCACGTTAGAGTGTTTTAGTGGGGCAGATGACTGACTATAAGCACGTAGCCCTAATGGACGTATAGGAGCGTGTTAACTCCCAAGAGGGCGGGTCCTGAGGGTGAGTAAGACACTGTGTAATTAGTGGAGCTTGAGTGAGTGTGACGACCCACAGCACTTGAGTTGAGTGAGAGTGACGACCCACAGCACTTGAAGTGAGTGTGACGACTCACAATACTTGGTGAGTGACTGTGGCGACCCACAGTACTTGAAGTGAGTGTGATGACTCACAATACTTCGTGAGTGACTGTGGCGACCCACAGTACTTTAGGTGAGTGAGTGTGACGACCCACAGTACTTGAGTTGAGTGAGAGTGACGACCCACAGTACTTGGTGATTGAGTGTGACGACCCACAGTACTTGGTGATTGAGTGTGACGACCCACAGTACTTGAGGTGAGTGAGTGTGACGAGTCACAGTACTTGGTGATTGAGTGTGACGACCCACAGTACTTGAGGTGAGTGAGTGTGACGACCCACAGTACTTGGTGATTGAGTGTGACGAGCCACAGTACTTGAGGTGAGTGAGTGTGACGAGTCACAGTACTTGGTGATTGAGTGTGACGACCCACAGTACTTGAGGTGAGTGAGTGTGACGAGTCACAGTACTTGGTGATTGAGTGTGACGACCCACAGTACTTGGTGATTGAGTGTGACGACCCACAGTACTTGAGGTGAGTGAGTGTGACGAGTCACAATACTTGGTGAGTGAGTGTGGCGGCCCACAGTACCTGAGGTGAGTGAGTGTGGCGGCCCACAGTGCTTGAGGTGAGTGAGTGTGGCGACCCATAGTGCTTAAGGTGAGTGAGTGACAGTGCTTAAGGTGAGTGAGTGACAGTGCTTAAGGTGAGTGAGTGACGGCCCACAGTGCTTGAGGTGAGTGAGTGACGGCCCACAGTGCTTGAGGTGGGTGAGTGAGTGAGTTACAGTGACAGTGATTTAGGTGAGTGAGTGACAGTCCACAGTGCTTAAGGTGAGTGAGTGACGGCCCACAGTGCTTGAGGTGAGTGAGTGACAGTGCTTAAGGTGAGTGAGTGACGGCCCACAGTGCTTGAGGTAAGTGAGTGACGGCCCACAGTGCTTGAGGTGAATGAGTGACAGTGACAGTGCTTAAGGTGAGTGAGTGACAGTCACAGTGCTTGAGGTGAGTGAGTGTGACGGCACACATTGCTTGGCGTGAGTGAGTGACGGCCAACAATGCTTGGGTAGGTTAGTGTGTCATGTAATCAACACTTCACACTATGAGACAGACGCTCACTGGGACACAACGGTTACGTCTAGGCATAACATATGGATTACCTACAGAGTCGCGTAATCACTAGACGCGGAGACCAAACACACCCAATACCCATCCCAGCCACTACCTCCAACACCACCCCTAACACCCACCAGCAACACCACCACCATTAATACCACCACCCTTATCATCCACCACCAACCACCATCGTCATTATCATCATCATCGTCATCATCATCATCACCACCACCACCATCAATACCACCACCCCCTATCATCCACCACCAACCACCATCGTCATTATCATCATCATCGTCATCATCACCACCATCAACGCCACCACCACAACCACCATCCACACCACCACCACCATCAACACCATCAACAACACCACCACCATCAACACCATCAACAACGCCACCACCATCAACACCAGCACCCTCAACATCACCACCACCACCATCAACACCACCACCATCTGTAACGCCACCACTATCAGCATCACCACCACCCTCAACACCACCATCCTCAACACCACCACCCTCAACAGTTCCACCGCCATGAACACCACCAACGCCATGAACGCCTCCACCACCATCAACACCCGCACCACCACCGCCATCAACACCTGCACCACCTCCGCCATCAACACCTCCACCACCCCACCACCACCACCATCAACCCCACTACCACCATCATCAACAACACTACCACCATCAACCCCACTACCATCAACACCACCACTGCCACCAACAACACCACCCTCAACACCGCCACCCTCAACACTACTTCCATCAACACCACCACCGCCATCAACGCCTCCACCACCATCAACACCTGCACCACCACCGCCATCAACACCTCCACCACCTCGCCACCACCACCATCAACCCCACTACCACCACCATCAACACCACTACCATCAACACCACCACCATCAACACCACCACCTCCACCATCAACAACGCCACCACCATCAACACCACCACCCTCAACAGCACCACCCTCAACACCATCAACACCACTACCATCAACACCACCACCCTCAACACCACCATCCTCAACACTACTACCATCAACACCACTACCACCCACAGAAGTTCCACCACTATCAACACCACCACTACCCTCAGAAGTTCCACCACCATCAACACCACCACCCTCAACAGCACCACCCTCAACACCATCAACACCACTACCATCAACACCATCAGCACCGCCACCCTCAACACCACCATCCTCAACACTACTACCATCAACACCACTACCACCCACAGAAGTTCCACCACTATCAACACCACCACCACCACCCTCAGAAGTTCCATCAACACCACCACCACCATCAACACCACTACCATCAATGCCACCACCCCTAGCACCCATCATCACCACCATCAATAGCCACCACAACCCCTTGACACCCTCCAACACCACCATCACCACTAGCATCCCTACCACCACCCTACCATCCCTACCACCACTACCATCCCTAACATCTACCACCATCAATAGCACCTGTAACGCCACTCAATCATAACCACCACAACCACCTCACCTCTACCCCCATCACCACAACCACCACCAGCACCACCCTCAACACCCACCAGCACCACTCTCAACACCCAACACCCTAAACACCATCACCACCACCCTCAACACCACCACCCTCAACACCACCACCACCCTTAACACCACCACCCTTAACACCACCACCCTCAACACCACCACCCCCAACACCTCCACCACCACCACCCTCAACACCACCACCACCCTCAACACCACCACCACCCTTAACACCACCACCCTTAACACCACCACCCTCAACACCACCACCCTCAACACCTCCACCACCTCCACCATCAACACAATCCCTAACATCCACCCTCAACACCACAACCACCCTTAACACCACCACCCTTAACACCACAACCCTCAACACCACCACCCTTAACACCACCACCCTCAACACCACCACCACCACCACCCTCAACACCACCACCACCTTCAACACCACCACCCTCAAATCCACCACCACCACCCTCAACACCACCACCCTCAACACCTCCACCACCTCCACCATCAACACAACCCCTAACATCCACCATCAACACCACCACCACCATCATCACCGACTTAGGGAAGAGTAAATTGTCAATAGGAATATCATTTGACTTCTGCCTTTGTCTTGCACATCGGTTTTTAATGTTTAATCTACGGCTAGTGGTACGAGGAGAGAGAGAGAGAGAGAGAGAGAGAGAGAGAGAGAGAGAGAGAGAGCTGAGCATGATTTACTACTGTGCACTTCGCAATACATAACACACTAAGAGTGTCTTGTGTTCATACTCGTCACTCAAGTGTTTGTGTGCGAGATATGGTAAGACACTATACGTCACCAGCGAGGCAGTGAGGGGAGGTTGATGGTGGGGGTGTATGAGTCGGTGATCACATGTGGTGGAGGTGTGGGGGGGCGATCAAAGGTGTTGGTGTGGGAGACTGTGATGACAGGTGGTGGAGGTGTGGAAGGGGTGATCACAGGTGGTGGGGGTGTGGGAGGGGCGATCACAGGTGGTGGAGGTGTGGGGGGGGCGATCACAGGTGGTGGAGGTGTGGGGGGGCGATCACAGGTGGTGGGGGTGTGGGAGGGGCGATCACAGGTGGTGGGGGTGTGGGAGGGGCGATCACAGGTGGTGGAGGTGTGGGGGGCGATCACAGGTGGTGGAGGTGTGGGGGGGGCGATCACAGGTGGTGGGGGTGTGGGAGGGCGATCACAGGTGGTGGGGGTGTGGGAGGGGCGATCACAGGTGGTGGATGTGTGGGGGAGCGATCACAGGTGGTGGAGGTGTGGGAGGGGCGATCACAGGTGGTGGAGGTGTGGGAGGGGCGATCACAAGTGGTGGAGGTGTGAGGGGGCGATCACAGGTGGTGGAGGTGTGGGGGGGCGATCACAGGTGGTGGTGTGGGAGGGGCGATCACAGGTGGTGGAGGTGTGGGAGGGCGATCACAGATTGATTTTTTGATTTTGCCGCTTGCAGCGGCTACTTTATTGTGCACCCCACACTCATCCTGTGAGCGGTAGCGCAAAAGGATTACAGAGTAGGGTTTACAAAGGGTCATAATAATTAACCCCGGTTGTCAAGATATTATGGCACTGAAAGTTACACAGTATTTCATTTATATTATTTGTTTAGTTCTATACATAAAGGGTAACTTATTCACAAATGCGTGAGAACAGGCGTGTGAGGCAGTATGTCTGGCCTCACACTTTGTTATTCACATTTACGTGGGAGATATTCAAGCACATTGCGTATTTGGTTCTGTACATGAGAACTGATATAGTTACTAAGTGCAAAAAAATTGGATACAATCTTAATATGTCGGCTATCTTGCCATTAGAGATGAAGTGTTGTGCCATTTCACACACAGTGTGCTTGGACCTGTCCCTAAAAGGTTCTATCTTCACACAGTCGAGGACGTAGTGTTCAAGTGTGTGGCCATATGTATGGCCACATACTTTACATTTAGTTTTGTTTACATCTGCTTGAGGAATATACTGCCAAAGGTACTTATATCCTAACCTTAATCTAGCGGTTACAACATCTTGTAATCTAGTGATCTTGTTACTTGCTCCATATACATGTTTCACTTGATACATCTCATCATGGTAACTTATGGATCGACTAGTGCCTGTTTGCACTTGTCTACTTGCGTCAAACTCATCAATAAGTTCTTTCCTAATTACAGTTTTAAGGGTTCTTTTAGACAGACCCAAATTGTATTCAACGGTGTCTTTGTTAGACGCGAGTTTGGCGAGGGCATCAACTCTGTCATGTTTTATGAGGGCTATGTGAGAGGGGATCCACAACAGTTTGACCCTGACACCCCGGTCAACAAGGCACGCATATTTGTGTCTGGCTTCAGAGACAAGATCGTGACAACCTGAGTCGAGGGTACCAAGGGCAAGTAGTGAGGATAGAGAGTCAGTGATGATGAGACTGTCAGTAACAGTGGTTTCAATGAATTTAATAGCTGTGAGTATGGCAACTAATTCAGTTTGTAGAGTGGATGCCCAGTTGTTAATTCTAACTCCTTTCTCAATTATATTACCGTCAGGTTGAGTCACAACAATAGCACTTCCAGCCCTCCCACAGGCGGTGTTTAGAGATCCATCAGTGCAGATGGTCTGTGTGATATTATCATCAGTCTGTAGAGTGTGTATGTGTTCAAGAGCTCTCAATTTGGCAGTGTGTTGGAGATAAATGCTTTGTATAATGAATTTTTTAGGCGGATACGTCGGTATTGTGATATCGAAGGGAACTGTCCGCCAGGGTGGCAGGAAGCGCTGTTGTGTCTCAACTTTGTACAGGTGGTCTAGTCCAAATATCTTCATATGTGTAGCTGTAGTTTGGATCCATTTAGACTCAGTAGTCCCATGGTTCATACATTCTAGCAATTTTAAGGAAACAATGTTATCAGGATCACCACGCAGAAGCCTCAAGGCTATCATGAGATTGACTTCAATTATTCTATCTTTAACACTGGGTATACCCAGTTCTTTCCTCATATTAAGTACTCTAGTGCTCATGGGACATCCTAGGATAATTCTGAGGGCTTTATTTTGCATTTTCTCGAGCTTGTCAACGCCTTTCCCGTCACGAAGGACCAGGGCTGGTGCGTGGTAATCTATCAGAGATCTTATATAGCCTAGGTACATTGTTTTAACAATTCTAATATTAGCACCATAGTGCGGGCTGTACCCCGCTACACTTCTAAGAGGTCTCAGTCTGTTAGTACATTGGCGGGTTAGCTGTTGTATGGCAGGTAGGGTACAAGGGACGGAAACACCAAGATATTTAAAAGAAGAAACATAGTCAATAGTGCTGTTACCTATCTTGAACTTGGCGGGGCCGCGTTTGCGGTTCCCAGCTTGTTTGTTGAACACCTTAGTTTTGTCAGTGGAGATAATAAGACCGAGGTGTTGACAGGCTGCGTATACATGGTTCAGGGTGGTTTGCATTTCACGATGAGTTTTAGTATGTATAAGAATATCATCAGCATAGCTGATTGAGATATTGCTGGGGTTGTCTGGTATTAAATTTAATAATGCATTCATAAGAACATTGAACAAAGTAGGGCTAAGTACTCCACCTTGAGGGGTACCAAGCTGCATGTCTTTAACTTCACTTTCGTAACCCTGAAACAGTGCAGCAGCCCTTCTGTTGGTTAGGTAACCACTTATCCAGTGTAACAGCCTACCTCCTATATCCATTTTGGCTAGTTCGTACAATATCAGTTGCCTATTGGCAATATCAAATGCAGCTTTTAGGTCAAGAAATGTGGTGTATCTGTGCCCTTCATCACCATGCACAGTTAGGAATGTTGTGGTGGAGGTGTGGGAGGGGCGATCACAGGTGGTGGAGGTGTGGGAGGGGCGATCACAGGTGGTGGAGGTGTGGGGGGCGATCACAGGTTGTGGAGGTTTGGGGGGCGATCACAGGTGGTGGGGGGTGTGGGAGGGGCGATCACAGGTGGTGGGGGTGTGGGAGGGGCGATCACAGGTGGTGGAGGTGTGGGGGGCGATCACAGGTGGTGGAGGTGTGGGGGGGGCGATCACAGGTGGTGGGGGTGTGGGAGGGGCGATCACAGGTGGTGGGGGTGTGGGAGGGGCGATCACAGGTGGTGGAGGTGTGGGGGGCGATCACAGGTGATGGAGGTGTGGGGGGGCGATCACAGGTGGTGGGGGTGTGGGAGGGGCGATCACAGGTGGTGGAGGTGTGGGGGGCGATCACAGGTGGTGGAGGTGTGGGGGGGCGATCACAGGTGGTGGGGGTGTGGGAGGGGCGATCACAGGTGGTGGAGGTGTCGGGGGGCGATCACAAGTAGTGGAGGTGTGGGGGGCGATCACAGGTGGTGGAGGTGTGGGGGGCGATCACAGGTGGTGGAGGTGTGGGGGGCGATCACAGGTGGTGGGGGTGTGGGAGCGGCGTTCACAGGTGGTGGGGGTGTGGGAGCGGCGATCACAGGTGGTGGGGGTGTGGGAGGGGCGATCACAGGCTGGTGGAGGTGTGGGGAGGCGATCACAGGTGGTGGAGGTGTGGGGGGCGATCACAGGTGGTGGGGGTGTCGGAGGGGCGATCACAGGTGGTGGTGTGGGAGACGGTGATGACAGGTGGTGGAGGTGTGGAAGGGGTGATCACAGGTGGTGGAGGTGTGGGGGGGCGATCACAGGTGGTGGTGTGGGAGACGGTGATGACAGGTGGTGGAGGTGTGGAAGGGGTGATCACAGGTGGTGGAGGTGTGGGAGGGGCGATCACAGGTGGTGGGGGTGTGGGAGGGGCGATCACAGGTGGTGGTGTGAGAGGCGGTTATGACAGGTGGTGGAGGTGTGGAAGGGGTGATCACAGGTGGTGGGGGTGTGGGAGGCGGTGATCACAGGTGGTGGAGGAGTGGGGGGCGGTGATCACAGGTGGTGGGGGTGTGGGAGGGGCGACCACAGGTGGTGGAGGTGTGGGGGGGCGATCACAGGTGGTGGAGGTGTGGGGGGGCGATCACAGGTGGTGGGGGTGTGGGAGGGGCGATCACAGGTGGTGGAGGTGTCGGGGGGCGATCACAAGTAGTGGAGGTGTGGGGGGCGATCACAGGTGGTGGAGGTGTGGGGGGCGATCACAGGTGGTGGAGGTGTGGGGGGGCGATCACAGGTGGTGGGGGTGTGGGAGCGGCGATCACAGGTGGTGGGGGTGTGGGAGCGGCGATCACAGGTGGTGGGGGTGTGGGAGGGGCGATCACAGGCTGGTGGAGGTGTGGGGGGGCGATCACAGGTGGTGGAGGTGTGGGGGGCGATCACAGGTGGTGGGGGTGTCGGAGGGGCGATCACAGGTGGTGGTGTGGGAGACGGTGATGACAGGTGGTGGAGGTGTGGAAGGGGTGATCACAGGTGGTGGAGGTGTGGGGGGGCGATCACAGGTGGTGGTGTGGGAGGGGCGATCACAGGTGGTGGTGTGAGAGGCGGTTATGACAGGTGGTGGAGGTGTGGAAGGGGTGATCACAGGTGGTGGGGGTGTGGGAGGCGGTGATCACAGGTGGTGGAGGAGTGGGGGGCGGTGATCACAGGTGGTGGAGGAGTGGGGGGCGGTGATCACAGGTGGTGGGGGTGTGGGAGGGGCGACCACAGGTGGTGGAGGTGTGGGAGGCGGTGATCACAAGTGGTGGAGGTGTGGGAGGGGCGACCACAGGTGGTGGTGCAGGAGGCGGTGATGACAGGTGGTGGAGGTGTGGGAGGGGTGATCACAGGTGGTGGGGGTGTGGGAGGCGGTGATCACAGGTGGTATGGTGGAGGGGTCAGTTTATCGCGTGTCCTGAGGGAGTGTTTGGGCCATCAGCACTGGGTCATACACCTTACAAGCTTAATACATGACCAGATCGAAGATAGATCAAGTATTGCCTATTGCTCGACTCGGTTTGTTTGTCTGTCTGTCTGTCTGTCTGTCTGTCTGTCTCTCTGTCTGTCTGTCTGTCTATTTATTCCCACTCTTACTGTCCCTAATTTTGACCTGACCATGACCAAAATTTGAAAGCGCTTCGGCCTCGGCAATAATTGGATGCTGTACATTGTACAATATTGGTCAACTTCAGACAGGGGTCAAGGTCAATGAATAAATTCCTTCCACGCTAAGAAACATCAGTAAATATGAACAAATTGTTAGTTTTCACATATGAAGGAGATGACTGATTATTATTATTATTATTATTATTATTATTATTATTATTATTATATTGATGGATGAATGGATGGAGGTGACGGAGTGGCCTAAAAATATGCGTATATAAGTTACGAAGTGAATGAATGTAATATTGATATTATCCAATTTACCTCAATATATCAGGTTACGTGTTGACTCAGTGCACAGTTGTCCACGCTTGTTTAAAAGCCTGAGACCCATATACCACCTCCTCCCTCACCCAATCCACCTTCCTCCTCCCAATGCCCCCCCCCCCCCTCTTTCTCTTCCCTTTCCCTCCCCTCCTCTCACTTCCACCTGCCCTGCCCTGCCCACCTGCTATATATATATATATATATATATATATATATATATATATATATATATATATATATATATATATATATATATATATATATTATAAACAGTAATAACAAATATGGATGTTTCTGCTAAAATATTATCATACACGTAAATCGTCATATTAATATTTTCCCAACAAAACCCAAAATAATACAAAACAGGAAGAAAGAAGGAAGGAAGGAATACAGACAGACAGACAGACAAATTATTAAAAAATGCAATCGTGCGTATATAATTTCCCATCATGGGTCACGTCTTACACCTATAAGGATGTCTTACACGTCAATGTTTACTTGATTGCACCTTCCCCTGCTCTCTACACCCTCCATACACAAGTACTTCCTGGCAGTCTCCTGTTGTCTCAAGAGCTTGTAAGAATTTTACTGACATCCTCTAACATGCTGCACCAAAACTGTTTATATCCGGTTTCTCTTCCGTGATTTATGACTCATTTACCAGTCATATATATTTGACCGTCATTTACATACTACCAGTTTCCAAATATAAGACCTGTGAGGCGTCTTCAACATTAAAAAAGAAACATGATGAGAAAAACATTTCACTGTACACGAAGTAAATTTCTCACATATGAACTCAAAAATTTCTTGGTCTGTAATCTTGGCTCTTGTACGTCACTGTAATTTCTTGACCACACGGAAAATGTTATGCCTCACAGGGCAGTTCCTGTACTTACTCTCTGTCATGATGTACAACACAGCAAAATGGTAAAGCGATCTTCTGAGTCTGTCTTGTAATCGTAGGTGTTTATGTGCGTCATGACTAGGCTTAGGATAATATGCATTTGCACATGTGCATATGCAAATGCATATTTAAGCCATTTTTGAGCTAAAGTGCATATTCATATTTTCTTGTTTTATAAGGCATATATTTGGAAATTCCAAAATATTATAAAACATTCTTCAACCTCGAGGGTCAAAAAATTCGCGAGCATAACAGCAACGCTGGGGCAGAAATTACTGATATTTGAAATATAATAAATGTCCATTATGTTGCACTAATACAAAATCGAAAATACGCGATTTTGTTTTTTAGCGTCATAATATCCAAAAGGAACATACGTAAGTGATGTTTATATAGCTCAACATTAGGCTGTGGTTAGCTAGGCCGTGATTGGCTGGTCAGTGGACATGAATTGTACGTGATGGGTTCGTGTTCAGCCAGGCAGGATATAGATGATGCACAGGGTCCATTAGTTCCCTCCTGACACTCTTTTGTTCTTCTGTTTTCTTAAAAGGAAAATACTTTTTCAGTATTGTGTAATAAATTACTTTGTTAGTATATTGTTTTTTGTATTGAATCTTTCTTTAAAAAATCCTACTTCGGCGACATCCTGTGTGGGAAAGTGAATTTACTGAGAAAATGTACAGAAAAGGAGTCATTAACTTAGTAGTTCTTATTTATAACATATTATAAAGTGCATATTTAAGTGAATATTTTCTGTTTTTACTGCATATTTGCATGCATAGTTAGCCATTTTTAAATGCATAATTATCCTAAGCCTAGTCATGACTGTTCAGTAAAATTTCTACAAACAGCGAAAGACCTTAATTCCAGGATCCGCATTCACTGAAGTTCTTATGATAACATTCCTCGTAAGTGAAGGTGTAAGATTAACACCTACCTGGCTGACTTAAAATGGTATTTTGTACCTTAATTTTCCCTTAATTAGTATCAAGGTAACGTGCTTTGTTAAGGTAGAGCCTCAGTATAATTTGGATTCTCTTTTTGGATGTTAATATTCTGCTTCAGTTTGTAAGTCAACACGTTAGGGTCATTCTTATTGTACATCTTCACTCACGGGGAATTCTCGTAGTGTTAGGACCTACTAAAGATGGGATGAGGACAGTTATTTTAATACGTGACTAGTGCTAAGCATGTATCAATTGATGCCGACTAATGTGTCGTGGTCATGTTTAACTCACCTCCGTATTATTATACTTATAATAAAAAATCAAGTTATTATAAAAGTAAAATTCTGACGCAGACAGAGAAACACATTTAAGCCAAATTTTGTTTTCCTAGCGACCATATATGAGATATTCTGAAGCCTCAAGAGAATTAAAAGTAAGAAATTATGTTATTGACATCGATTTTGGTCATGAGTACACCTGGTGTGAAGGTGTGACAGTACCTGGCTCTGTATGGTTGTAGCACTTCGTCAGTAATGTCTCAGATATTACAGTAATTTGTGGTGGTAGTCATATTAATGGTTGGCGTGGTTAATGTGGTCGACGCCCTCACTAGAAGAGATGGTTTATAAAAAGATGATCTCTCTTGTTGTGTTACAGAGGCGCTCACTCAGCGAGTTGTATCAGTTCATTATGCTCATATTGTGGCCGGTCTATTTTTGCCGTGAATCTCGATGTTATAACACTGAAATATAAACAAAGTGAGTCCCATAGGCTTGACAGTGCGTTAGGTGCAGTGCGGATACTTCACACTGTAACCTGGACGAAGTCTTTTTTTCGGTATACGAGATAGTATCGATTGCCTTCACCTCCCAGCTGTAAAGTTACTGTCGGCGCACATTCACAGGTTAACGGACACAGGATACCTTGGGCACGTACCGTCGACACGTAGGAATTACTTTATCCATACTTGTACCTGAACCTTACAACTACCTGAATTCATACTCATACGTGAACCTCTACTCGTATCTGAACCTGTACTCTTATCTGAACTTGTACTCATGCCTGAACCTACTGTACTCTTGCCTGAACTTGTACTCGCACCTAAACCTATGCTCTTACCTTTATTTTTAAATAAAAATTCTGAGCATGATTACTATTCATACAAGCTGTGATCGTGACGTAGGCGTTAGTCATAATAGGAGTAGCATATGTTTGAAGGTACAGGGTTGGTCGGTTGAGTACTTATGCCTGCCAGGTAGATGGGTAGAGATGTAGCTGTAACGTCTGGTGTAGGTAGGAAGGTAAGTATATAGTGTAGGTAGGAAGGTAAGGGTCTAGGTGTAGTATATAGTGTAGGTAGGAAGGTAAGAGTGTAGGTGTGTCGCTTGGTGTAGATAAAAAGGTAAGGGTGTAGCTGTAGTATCTGGTATAGGTAAATAGAGTTTTTAAGTGTCGTATCGAGTCGATGGGAAGGTATCGGTGTAAGTTTGGTGTTGGTAAGGAAGGGTGTAGGAGGTGTACGTAGGTGAGGGTGTAGGTGGGTAGAGATTTAGGTGTGATATTTGCTGTAGGTAAGTAGAGGTGTCGGGGATGTAGATAGGTAGGGGTGTAGGTGTGGCGCGGGGGAGGGGCGTGGGGGGCAGGGGTGGCCGGCCAAAATAGTGTGTGTAGCGCGAGCGGCGAGGTGGGACCCGCAACAGGCCAGCTGAGGACTCGTCTCCACCTGGCTAAATTCCCCCACCTGTCCTCCCTGTGTCTTGAGTCAGCTGGCAGACTGTATTGTGCCATCTGACCCCTTATAGGTGTAGTGTAGTGAAGGTGGCGCAGGTCAGGTCACCATGACTAGTGTAGTGCAGGCCGCCCCGTCTATAGTAGGTCGGGGATGGTGCAGAGGAGTCCTTCGTCTCCAGGAGGAGGGAGAGCAGGGGGATGTAGGAGGGCCAGGCCGGTAGTGCCATGTATGGTGCCGTGCCTCCCAGTTGTGCAGGACAGGTGTCATGTGGCACACAGCTAGTGCCATATAGTGCCCGACACTCGTGTGGTAGTGGAAGGCAGGTGCCATCCTATGGTGTCAGTGATTCACATAAAGTTATTTCAACTGGTGCCAAACCAGTAGTATTTTGTGGTGCACACCAAGTGTTTTTGCGACAGTTACATGGTGTTGTAATCTGTAATCGCTTGTGCTGGTGGAAGTATATTTTCCTTCATCTTCTCCAACAGCTGGGTCTACAACGCTTATTCTTCATCTTCAAAATAGTTCGTCCACAACACCTCCACCATGCATGCCATGAACGCCCTCTTCGAGAGCAACCTCGGCTTCCTAATGATACCACTGTAAGTATCTGACCCCGACAGGGAACTACTTCTTCCTTCAGTTGTGCGCCTGAGCATGGTGGCCCCCTAGTAAGCGTTGCCCGGCTCTTGTAGTGGAGTGGCAGACGACACCATTCCTCGGGCCTGCTGCATTTTGGATAAACTTGAGAAGTGCCAAGGTTGATGTAGCTGGCACACGAACCGGGATGGTCTACAACCCCTCTCCCCTCTGGCCAACTAACCTATGGGAGTCATGGGAAACAACATGACAGCATCACGAGACTGGTTATCGTAACAGTTTCATGACTTACTAACGTATACCACTTTTTGTGTCAGTCGCAAGACAAAATTCATAGTTCTCTAGGCACTCCATTGCGTTAGTTTTGTTAACGGAAGTGAGGTTATATTTGTACTAATATTGACATGTTGACAGTGATGTTGACTAACGAGGTGAGGCAGTGCGAGGCCGGTGCCAGCTTAGTTACCTTTGACTCGCTTCAACTCGTCATGTTGTAATTACATATCGACGGAAACTCTGGCTTACCGGGTCATGTTCTGAAGACATAGTTACCTTTCAGCCTTCCCATGTTTTACTGTATAAAGTGAAAGAGTTTTATACGTTGTGTGTAATAGATGATGGCACATATATTTATCCTAGACAATGGAAGGGTGTTGCTAAGAATGTTACTTTCTTTGCTTATCTGTCCTTATATCTGTTCAATAATCATGTGATAATAACGCAAAATTCAATTAAAAAAAACTGCTTATTTCATTATCGGTAACACTCGCGGAAAAACATCAATAGTTGCAATGCAGGGCAATATTATCCATACATGTAGACTGGACACTGTGTAACGCTTTGAAGACGAGAGAATGCTCCTGCTCTCTCTCTCTCTCTCTCTCTCTCTCTCTCTGGGTCTTTGGAGATCGATGATTTTAATTCAACTCACTGAATCTACACCCGAGTCAAATCCACCTGGAGGCAGTATAGTGCTATTCCATTGTTCAGGCAAAACGTAAGAGCGACGGATCGGCTTCCTGGAGGGTGAGGTCAAGTCTTAATGATTTTTGGAGGGATGCTATCTGGTTAGGAGGAGAGGTTGGGTTTGTTTGCATGGGTAGGGTTTGTTTACAGAGGTTGGGTTTGTTTATTAAAGGTTGAGTTTGTTTACAGAGGTTGAGTTTGTTTACAGAGGTTGGGTTTGTTTATTAAAGGTTGAGTTTGTTTACAGAGGTTGAGTTTGTTTACAGAGGTTGGGTTTGTTTATTAAAGGTTGAGTTTGTTTACAGAGGTTGGGTTTGTTTATTAAAGGTTGAGTTTGTTTACAGAGGTTGGGTTTGTTTACAGAGGTTGGGTTTGTTTATTAAAGGTTGAGTTTGTTTACAGAGGTTGGGTTTGTTTACAGAGGTTGGGTTTGTTTATTAAAGGTTGAGTTTGTTTACAGAGGTTGGGTTTGTTTACAGAGGTTGGGTTTGTTTATTAAAGGTTGAGTTTGTTTACAGAGGTTGAGTTTGTTTACAGAGGTTGGGTTTGTTTATTAAAGGTTGAGTTTGTTTACAGAGGTTGGGTTTGTTTATTAAAGGTTGAGTTTGTTTACAGAGGTTGGGTTTTTTTACAGAGGTTGGGTTTGTTTACAGAGGTTGGGTTTGTTTACAGAGGTTAGGTTTGTTTACAGAGGTTGGTGTTTGTTTACAAAAATGGATTTTACAGAGGTTGCGTTTGTTTATAGAGGTTGGTTTTGCTTACAGAGGTTGGTGTTTGTTTACAGAGGTTGGGTTTGTTTACAGAGGTTGGTGTTTGTTTACAAAAATGGATTTTACAGAGGTTGAGTTTGTTTATAGAGGTTGGTTTTGCTTACAGAGGTTGGTGTTTGTTTACAGAGGTTGGTGTTTGTTTACAGAGGTTGGTGTTTGTTTACAGAGGTTGGGTTTGTTTACAGAGGTTGGTGTTTGTTTACAGAGGTTGGGTTTGTTTACAGAGGTTGGTGTTTGTTTACAGAGGTTGGGTTTGTTTACAGAGGTTGGGTTTGTTTACAGAGGTTGGGTTTGGGTAAGAATGCCAGTAACTTCAGGTTTTGAAGGTATGACGAAAACCTGGTGAATGTTATGCTAGTGTTGAATGTTAGTGATGAATGTTAATACTCGTGTTGAATGATAGTGATGACTGTTAATACTCGTGTTGAATGTTAGTGATGAATGTTAATACTCGTGTTGAATGATAGTGATGACTGTTAATACTCGTGTTGAATGTTAGTGATGAATGTTAATACTCGTGTTGAATGATAGTGATGACTGTTAATACTCGTGTTGAATGATAGTGATGAATGTTAATACTCGTGATGAATGTTAGTGATGACTGTTAATACTCGTGTTGAATGTTAGTGATGAATGTTAATACTCGTGATGAATGTTAGTGATGACTGTTAATACTCGTGTTGAATGATAGTGATGACTGTTAATACTCGTGTTGAATGTTAGTGATGAATGTTAATACTCGTGTTGAATGATAGTGATGACTGTTAATACTCGTGTTGAATGTTAGTGATGAATGTTAATACTCGTGTTGAATGATAGTGATGACTGTTAATACTCGTGTTGAATGATAGTGATGAATGTTAATACTCGTGATGAATGTTAGTGATGACTGTTAATACTCGTGTTGAATGTTAGTGATGAATGTTAATACTCGTGATGAATGTTAGTGATGACTGTTAATACTCGTGTTGAATGATAGTGATGAATGTTAATACTCGTGTTGAATGTTAGTGATGAATGTTAATACTCGTGATGAATGTTAGTGATGACTGTTAATACTCGTGTTGAATGATAGTGATGACTGTTAATACTCGTGTTGAATGATAGTGATGAATGTTAGTACTAGTGATGAATGTTAATACTAGTGATGAATGTTAGTACTAGTGATGAATGTTGTTACAAGTGATGAATGTTAGTACTAGTGATGAATGTTAGTACTAGTGATGAATGTTGTTACAAGTGATGAATGTTAGTACTAGTGATGAATGTTAGTACTAGTGATGAATGTTGTTACAAGTGATGAATGTTAGTACTACTGATGAATGTTAATACTAGTGATGAATGTTAATACTAGTGATGAATGTTAGTACTAGTGATGAATGTTAGTACAAGTGATGAATATTAGTACTACTGATGAATGTTAATACTAGTGATGAATGTTAGTACTAGTGATGAATGTTAGTACAAGCGATGAATGTTAGTGTTAGTGATGAATGTTAGTACTCGTGATGAATGTTACGGCCCTGATGATAAATTTCCGGGTGTGAGAATAAATGTTGAAGATGAGGACGAATGTTATGACTCAGGAAGAATGTGAGAATTGGGAATTAAATCCCCAAAGGCGGGGAAGATTCTCGTCGTGGTAGGAATGTTGGGAATGTTATGGGATTTTGGTGATGAATGTAAGGCTAACGTGGATATATTAGATAGTGGTGGTAAGTGTGATGATGTTAGCTGATGGTGGTGAGGATATTGTGGGGAGTGTTAATAAGAGTGCTGGGGTTGGTGAGTTGTTAGAGCTGATAAGTGCGTTAGGGTTGTTAATAAGTGCGTTAGGGTTGTTAATAAGTGCGTTAGGGTTGTTAATAAGTGCGTTAGGGTTGCTAATAAGTGCGTTAGGGTTGTTAATACGTGCGTTAGGGTTGTTAATAAGTGCGTTAGGGTTGTTAATACGTGCGTTAGAGTTGTTAATAAGTGCGTTAGGGTTGCTAATACGTGCGTTACGGTTGTTAATAAGTGCGTTAGGGTTGCTAATACGTGCGTTACGGTTGTTAATACGTGCGTTTGGGTTGCTAATACGTGCGTTACGGTTGTTAATAAGTGCGTTAGGGTTGCTAATACGTGCGTTACGGATGTTAATAAGTGCGTTAGGGTTGCTAATACGTGCGTTACGGTAGTTAATAAGAGCGTTAGGGTTGCTAATACGTGCGTTACGGTTGTTAATAAGTGCGTTAGGGTTGCTAATACGTGCGTTACGGTTGTTAATAAGTGCGTTAGGGTTGCTAATACGTGCGTTACGGTTGTTAATAAGTGCGTTAGGGTTGCTAATACGTGCGTTACGGTTGTTAATAAGTGTGGTGGAGTTGTTAATATGTTTGTTTTTTACGGGCATTAGCCCACCGAGCACAGGTCACTGACCCACATCAGGGCCTCGGGGGCAAAAATATAATAATAATAATAATAATAATAATAATAATAATAATAATAATAATAATAATAATAATAATAATAATAATAATAATGATTAATAAAAATAACAATAATAATAATAAGAAGAAATACAAAGAAAAAAATCAAGAGTGAGAAACAATATATGTATCTTGTGTTGTCAAAGTAAGAAAAACAATTGAAACCCTGCAATTGTGTGTAAATGAGGCAGAAAGTCAGATCAGCAACCTGGGTCTTGGTCACAATTTTCGTGATGCCATATGGCAGCAGGGTCTGCCATTAAACAACACATTATGCTTCCAATATCTTCCCAGGCGGTAGTACCTCCCTGTTTGGTAGCTGCCTACTACCTGTGTTGGGTTGTTAAGTATAATGGGGCTGTTAAGATTTTTAGGGTTGTTAATAGGTGAAGGATTATTGTATTGTAGATAAGTGAAGGAACATTATATTGTAGATCAGTGAGGGAACATTGTATGTAGGTCAGTGAAGGAGCATTATATTGTAGATCAGTGAAGGAACATTGTATTGTAGGTCAGTGAAGGAATATTGTATTTTAGGTCAGTGAAGGAACAATGAATTGTAGATAATTGAAGGAACATTGCATTGTAGGTCAGTGAAGGAACATTGTATTGTAGTTCAGTGAAGGAACATTGTATTGTAGGTCAGTGAAGGAACATTGTATTGTAGGTCAGTGAAGCAACATTGTATTGTAGGTCAGTGAAGGAACATTGTATTGTAGTTCAGTGAAGGAACATTGTATTGTAGGTCAGTGAAGGAACATTGTATTGTAGGTCAGTGAAGGAACATTGTATTGTAGGTCAGTGAAGGAACATTGCATTGTAGGTCAGTGAAGGAACATTGTAATGTAGGCCAGTGAAGGAACACTTGCATTATAGGCCAGTGAAGGAACAGTGTAATAACACCCACGGTATACAATTTTTTTCGTATATGTAATTGTAGATTCTTCATAGTATATTCAAAACATTGGTAGTCTCACACACGCCCCACGCCTCACACACGCCCCACGCCTCACACACGCCTCACACAAGCCCCACGCCTCACACACGCCCCACGCCTCACACACGCCCCACGCCTCACACACGCCCCACGCCTCACACACGCCCCACGCCTCACACACGCCCCACGCCTCTTCCTCAATCGGTTCACGTCCCCGAAGTTACCTTGTAGACGAGGAAAGGTAGAAGAGGCCGCTGTTAACTGGTGACTGGTGTTACTGTCTCCGATCTGTTAACTGGTGACTGGTGTTACTGTCTCCTATCTGTTAACTGGTGACTGGTGTTACTGTCTCCTATATGTTATCTGGTAACAGGTGTTAGTATGTCTCCTCTCTGTTGACTGGTGACAGGTGTTACTGTCTCCTATCTGTTAACTGGTGACAGGTGTTAGTATGTCTCCTATCTGTTAACTGGTGACAGGTGTTACTGTCTCCAATCTGTTAACTGGTGACAGGTGTTACTGTCTCCTATCTGTTAACTGGTGACAGGTGTTACTGTCTCCTATCTGTTAACAGGTGTTAGTATGTCTCCTCTCTGTTAACTGGTGACAGGTGTTACTGTCTCCTCTCTGTTAACTGGTGACAGGTGTTACTGTCTCCTATCTGTTAACTGGTGACAGGTGTTAGTATGTCTCCTATCTGTTAACTGGTGACAGGTGTTAGTATGTCTCCTATCTGTTAACTGGTGACAGGTGTTACTGTCTCCTATCTGTTAACTGGTGACAGGTGTTAGTATGTCTCCTATCTGTTAACTGGTTACAGGTGTTACTGTCTTCTATCTGCTAACTGGTGACAGGTGTTTGTATGTCTCCTCTCTGTTAACTGGTGACAGGTGTTACTGTCTCCTCTCTGTTAACTGGTGACAGGTGTTACTGTCTCCTATCTGTTAACTGGTGACAAGTGTTACTGTCTCGTATCTGATAACTGGTGACAGGTGTTACCGTCTCCTCTCTGTTAATTGATGACAGGCGCTATTCTGTCTCCTCTCTATCAACTGATGACAGGTTTTACTCTGTTAACTGATGATAGGTGTTACTATGTCTTCTATGTTAATGAATGACAGGTGTTACACTGTCTGTGTTAACTGATGACAGGTGTTACTATATCTCCTCTCTGTTAACTGATGACAGGTGTTACTGTCTCCCCCTTGAGGTAGACGTACCATTTTGATTGGCTGATTCTATCGGGTGTATGTATGTGCCTGTGTGCATGTCTGTCTGTCTCTGCCTGTAACATGCTATTGAATTTGTGATGAAATATGACAGATCGTGGCTTTCACCGCTTGTCGTTTCTCATGTTGGGAAAATGTGGGTCAAAGTTTAAGGTCAAAGGAAGTAAACGTAAGACTGGTGGCTGTAGAATGAGTTGAAATATTCTTTCGTTTTACCTAAAGAGAGAGATTTGCTGTTAGCTAATGAATAAATCATCCATTTTTGTTTTGGTAAGACAAGTTCTAAGTCCCTGTTCAAGATCAAGGGTTTCGAACTTTATTTGGGATTAAATGTTAAGTGTTTTAAACTAATTTGCATACAACTTAGCTGTAGGGTTGTGAGGTGGCCAGAGGCAAAACACACAAAATTTATTTTGTTCTGTTTTGGACGCAAGAGGTGAAAGGTGAAGGTCGTGTGTGAAAGTACTGTAACTGTATGTTGAAGGGCTTTATTTTTTCTTGAATGGACAGCTCTCTCTCTCTCTCTCTCTCTCTCTCTCTCTCTCTCTCAACCCTTCACCCTATCAGCATCATATTTAATTAATTCTTTTAGTATTTTTTTATTACAACCTGTTTTTTAAATAAATTAGAAATATGCTTAACTTTCTTTAAAAGAAACTGTACCACATGACTGAGTGAGTTTGAAAGAAACTTTGAGTATGATTATATATGAAAGTTGTAATAATGCAGCTGTAGATATCATTGATCAGGTGTGAAAGAAGTTGAAAAGTACGATATCTGAATAAATTTAAAAGTCATGAATGATTATATGTGAAAGAAGCTACATATGACCCATTACATTTGAAAGAAGCTCTAAATATAACTGATTATATCTCAAAAAAAAAGATTAGTAAATATGATAAAATGGAGAAAAAACGGAAAGACAAATCCGACTGTGTAACTGAGCAATAAACCCGGTATAGTGAGTTAGTTCAGCCTCTGTATGTTCCTTTAAAAATCACAGGACTAACATAACCTTTACTGTTTGTTATCTGGAGGTAACAGGGATGTGGTAGAGGGAGTCACTGGGAACAATGAACGTACCTGGGTTTTTACGTTGATTTTTTATCTATAATTTGTAAGAATTGGTTTTCAGTTCATTTTATGGCTAATACTTAAACCGTGTGTCAAGTTTCACCCAAATCGATTCAATAGTTTTTGAAATGATGGTGTGTACTATTTATATTCCTATTAAAAGCTGCACACACACACACACACACACACACACACACACACACACAAAAGGAAATCAATTGCTTCGTCTATCTAATCACTCAAATTAAGTTCCTTGTCCTAAGAGTATTTAATTAGAGAATATTAAATTCCTGGTGTTTAAATCACTGCTGAATAGTTATAGTAAAGACGATTTTCACCTGTTAATTATGATACCAGTGAATCATTGATAAGACGCGTAAACATGTTAAAAAACCATCATCTCTGCTGGTAATTAGTTGGATTAGTGATACATACTGCAGTAGATTCATTGATGGATCAGTTCACTGAGGGCATTTTAACTTAACAACTAAAATGTTAGAAATGTTTGTCATAAGTTCTGGATGTCTCTCTCGAATCAGCCTCAGTTGATATAGTCACTGTTTGAGTCTTTTATTTTAGCTCATCTAATTATACAAGGCACCTTATATAATATACTCACTGTGATATATAGTTTATTAAATGTCTCATTGAGAATTTTATTGCCGATTTTATACACAGATTAAAGATCTTGGAATACATTTTATTCATGGAAAATTAACCACAATCTGTGTTTGGTTATTAAAGACTTTATTGGACAAGTTACGTCAGTTTTTATGCCAATAATTCATTTGGATATAAAATATATTATCGAAAACAGTTTTATTGTATTATATTGGGTCATATTTTTTTCATTATACGCTCATCAATAGTAATGTGTGTTTACAGTAATTCAAACACGTTATAAAAGCAAGCAACAGCTGTCGTATTGTTCCTTAATTACCTGTTACTGAAGTTACTTTAAATTTAATCCAATTGACATATATGTTACAACCAATTAGACCGGTCATGAAACTCATTACCGTAAGTACCATAAACCTTTTTTTATTATTAATTGAACGTGTGGTAATGTGGGGTAAGGTTGGGCTCGGTATTCGGCTGTGTATGACCTCGCCGCCATTACATCAGCAAACAGTAATCTTGACTGGCAAATCTGGCCGGGTGTTGAGAGGCGTGTAGACCACGATAGCCGGAGCCCAGACCTGGTGGTGGAGGAGGCTAGCCTTTGATCTGCCTCTCACTGCTTCTTTCTCCGTCTCACCTCACTAAATTGTATTACATTTTCGTGGTTTGTGTCTCATACTGAGGTTTAATTAACTTTTTAAAGACGGGGTCACAACACACACACACACACACACACATACACCTTAGTCCTCCCAGTCACAACTACTGCCCGCCGTTGAGGTAATTTACGCTATCTTAAAGCACCTGTAAAATTAGCAACCCGTGTTTGTTAAGGCGTTGACTCTGTCGTAAAGCTGACCATAAAACACTGCCATGAATTCGATCCATTGTAAATGTGTAAATTGTTCGTAAAAAAGAAAGAAACAAAGTTAATTTTTAGGCTTTACGTTTTCGTCGGAGTAATAGGAAAATTATAGTAAGCCAGTAATACATTGATCTGGTACTGCACTGAACTTCAACTATACCCCGGGTTGGTCAGGTGAGGTTAGTTCAAATTAAAGGTAGATTTAATGTTAGGGGTGAGTTGAGGATAGAGGCAGGTTAGAGTAGGTTAGGTTAGGTTAGGTTAGGTTAGGTTAGGGTAGGTTAGGTTAGGTTAGGTTAGGTTAGGTTAGGTTAGGCTAGGGGTCAGTTAGGGCAGGTTAGGGGTAAGTTATGGCCCGCTCACACTGAGGTCCCTAGGTTAAGTTAGGGGTCAAGTAGATCAGACGAGGTTAGGTTAAGGATACATTAGATTAGGCGTTAAGATAAATTCGATTAAAGTAGGTCAAGTTACGTTAGGTTTGATTCAGTTAAGTTAGGTTAGGTTAGGTTCGGTTAGGTTCGGTTAGGTTAGGCTAGGTTAAGTTAGGTTAGAGATACGTTAGTTTAGCTTCGATTCGGTTCGGGTAGTATTAAGTTAGTTTAGTTGAGATTAGGTTAAGGTAATGGTAACTTAGGTTAGATGTATTTTAAGTTGGGTTTACGATTAAGATAGGTTAAGGATAGGATAAACTAGGTTAAGTTAAGGATAGGTTAAATTAGATTACTTTAAAGACAGATGAAATATGTTTAATTCAAACTTAACTTCGGCTACGTTCTGGACCCGAAATGTTTAAAGAGAGTTTTATATTTCCTGCCAGATGTTTGCTCAATGGCTGCCAAACTACTATGTGAATGAGTGTAAACAGAAGATTCTTTAATTTATAGCATATTGAAAAGGCAGGATGTTCTCTGTGTGTCTCGGCTTGATGATAGGGTTAAAATATTTATAATGGGAATTTAATATGTATTTTTTAACCTGTTGTTAAGTCTCACCAGTTGTTTGTTTTTTTCAAGGTGTGCGTAATGAGTTGTTCTCCTGAAATTGTTAAGTCGTGACGGGAAAGTGATACATGTTTTATTTAGTAGTAGTAGTAGTAGTAGCAGCAGTCTAGCCTGTCACTTCTCCGCCCTTCCCTCATAAGAACCAGTATTATCTTGTGCCTGGTACTAAATCAGATGTTCGGAGGCGGACGTAACTGTCGCGCAAGGTGCTGTTCACTATGCCTGGCAACAATCATTGCTGCGTTTGTGCTAACCCGAGCCAAAACTGCACAAATTGTGTTTGTGCGAGAAATAACCGACCATGTGTGGATTGCAAGAAGCGAGACCAGTGTCGGAACCCACGTCGCAGGGAGCCGACACAGGTGGCCACAGTGGATATCGCCGGGACCCAACTACCCGATGATATCCGAAATGATAGCAGTGAGTCTACTCAACCCGAAAATGTAGCACTAATAAATGCTGTTCCCTCAGTAGCAGGTGTCCACGAGGAGAATGAGAGACAGCCGCCTCAGTGGAATGGCATGTCGATGGAAAATGCAGACGTATGGGTCAAAGAAACCTACTCAGAAATTGTCAAGTGGTCGCCCGCTAACTTATTTGAACCACCCAAGTGTGCGGCCACCAGAGAAATGATTCGGGAGATGACTCTCTTCATGACTGATTCCACTCATGACCGCTTCCTCGCCCCCCTAGTTTCAAATACTGGCAATAATACCACATCTACTTTGTCAGAAGACACACACAAAGGCTAAGCACAAAGAAAATGTGGCAGCAATGAAGAGAAGATTGACAATGTGGCGGACTGGGGCCCTAGATGATCTCCCATGTGAAGCAAGAACACTGCAGGAGAGAATAAAATTTACGGGTGACGGTAAGCGAAACACCGATGACGTGGCAAGAAAATTTGGAAACAAAATGCGTGTGGGAAAAGTGTCTCTCGCGGTAAGATCTCTCACACAGGAATCCTCCGGTGGAGTGATGCCAATAAACAGAGAGACATTAAAACTATTGAAAGAGAAACATTCCCCTGCAAGCGAAGATGAAGGCATCAGGTTCCAGGGTGACTATATCCCACCAAATGCTGTCCTGTTCGAGAAAATAACAGGAGAGATGGTGTGGAAAAAGGCACTGAAGACTCGAGGAGGAGCCGGCCCTTCAGGTCTGGATGCAAACGGTTGGAGAGTCATCCTCAGCACAAACAAGTTTGGCCCTGTAGCAAGCGATCTCTGCACTGCCATTGCCGCCCTTGCAAGAAAGCTTGCATCCTCTTGCTGCCATCACCTCCAGGCCCTGACGGCCTGCCGCCTTATTCCTCTGGAAAAGAAACCAGGATGTAGGCCTATAGGGGTGGGGGAAGTGCTGAGGCGGATCATCGGAAAGTGCATAATGGAGGTGGTAAAGGACGATGTCAGGGCAGCAGCAGGGAACCTACAAGTGTGTGCTGGCCACCAGGCTGGTGGGGAGGCGGCCATTCACGCCATGAGATTGATATTTGAGCAGCGTGATTGTGAGGCCATTCTCCTGGTGGATGCTTCAAACGCATTCAACATACTTAACCGGAAGGCTGCACTGCACAACATCAAGATCAAGTGTCCTAGCTTTGCGATGTATGTTGAAAATTCGTATAGGAATCCTTCAGATCTCTACATAGTAAACAACAAGGATCTACGAGGTGATACCATCCTACAGTCGACCGAGGGAACAACACAGGGGGACCCCGTTGTAATGGCAATGTATGCAATTGGCCTATCAGTGCTCCAACAAGAAATAAAATTTGAAACAACTGGGGTCAAACAAGTGGCATATGCTGATGACCTTACAGGAGCAGGAAAAGTGGAGTGCATCAAAAAGTGGTGGGACCTGGCAACATCGCGAGGTCCACAAATAGGGTACCACCCAAACGCCAGCAAGTCCTTCCTCATCGTGAAGCCAGAACATTATGAACGGGCATTGTAGGTTTTTGGTGGAAGTGAGGTCAAAATAACTAAGGACGGCCAAAGACATCTAGGCGCAGTAATTGGCACTACGGACTTCAAGACCGAGTACGTAGCGGGAAAGGTAAATGAGTGGGTTAGCGAAATCCAAGCTCTATCTGAGATTGCTAACACAGAGCCACATGCGGCCTTTGCAGCATTCACCCATGGAGTCAAGCATCGCTGGCACTACCTGATGCGTACCATCCCTGAGATCAGACCCCCTCCTCCACCCTCTGGAAGAAGCTATCAGTGTCAAGTTCATTCCCGAACTAGTGAAACACCCTGACTTAACGCCAGCAGAAAGAACACTTCTTGCACTTCCACCAGGACTGGGAGGGATGGGACTAACTAATCCAGAGGAGATTGCTGACACTGAACATCAAAATTCACTTAAGCTCACGGCAGCCCTCACTGACCACATAATAGCCCAGAATGCAATAGGGGAAGTGGACACCAGCAAATTAAATAAGATCCGTAGGTCCATTACAACAGATCGGCAGCACTGCCAAAAGGACATGTTGCAGCAACTATTGCTGCAGGTTCGAGAAAATTTGACAAAAAAAGTAGCTATAGCGCAGGAGGTGGGCCCCTCGAACTGGTTTACTACGTTACCGATAAGGGCAAATGGTTTCAGCCTTAACAAACAAGAATTTACAGATGCCATTGCTCTAAGGTACGGTTGGCCAGTAGATGGTTTGCCCTCCCAATGCCTGTGTGGCTCTTCCTATGATGGCGATCACACCATGGTCTGCAAGAAGGGGGGCTTCATATGCATGAGGCATGACGAGGTAAGGGATCTCACAGCAAATATGTTGAAGGAAATTTGCCGGGACGTCATGGTAGAACTGACCCTCCTTCCACTGGATGGCGAGATCTTCCAACACAGGAATTCAAACACATCTAACGAAGCCCGTGTGGACGTCAGTGCTCGAGGATTCTGGAAGCGGGGACAGCGAGCTTTCTTCGACATCAGGATTTTTGATCCCATGGCCGCTTGTCACCGTAACCTAGCTCTCGATGCTGCACATAGGAGGAACGAGAACGACAAGAGAAGGGCATATGGGGAGGGAATTCAAAATGTTGATCAAGGCAGCTTCACTCCTCTAGTGTTCACAACCTCTGGTGGGATGAGCCCAAGTGCAAGATGTTTCTACGCCAGACTCGCGGAGTTGATCTCCGAACAGAAGCAGCAGCCCAGAAGTTATGTTACAGCCTGGATGAGATGTCGACTGTCCTTCTCTCTCCTTCGGTCTGCTTTGCTCTGCCTCAGGGGAACGAGAGCTTCTGCCCCTACTCCGACAACTGCTGCAGATATTGACTATAAGGCTACAGTCACTGAATGCCGCATAGATATGCGGCTCAACTAATTTTACACAGATAGGATAGCTTCTTATGTATTAGGATATTTAATATTAAGGAAAATAAATGGTGGCGAAGGTGTGGTAGAAGTAGTAGTAGTAGTAGTATTGCATTTTTTATCATTATAATTATTATTAATATCGACTTCACTCCCCAATTCCACCCCAAAGCAAATTATCGTCCTAATCTTTAACACCTTCAATATTAATGTCGTATTTCTCTTTTAGCTCCAGCATTAAGTTAACGAGCACTTAGCGTTGTAATAAGCTACATTTTTGGGTGCTTGCAGGTAGTGTATAATTAAGCAAGCGACCACTTCCCCCCCCCCCCCCCCCGAGTCCACGTAACGTCACCCACTGACAAAGTTGAGACCAAAATCAAGCGACCTAACACACTTATCCCTCCCACAACTAAAAACAAAGTATAATAATAATAATAATAACCACAGCTATTATTCATCACATATACAACCAATACCTGACAAACACCGACCAAACAGCAGCTATCACTCCATCATTATGGGCATGCTTAAGTACAGTCGCCCTTGAGACGCACGGTACAGATCTAGGGGCTGGCAGAGAGAGACGTGGCGAACCTGGGAGGTGTTCCGTCCTCCATGGGATGAGTTGAAATGTACGAAAATGTGTCCTTAGGAAACCCAACTTTGGACGAGATGAGGGTTAGGAAAACAGATGAGGAGAGGAGGGGGGGGGGTGAATATAAAGTGTGGAGCGGGTTATTATTAAGAAGTTACACAGCAGCGTGTCTTGTTCAAAGGGTCATATACGGGAGTCATTTATTATCGTTTGTGGAAGGACATCATTTTTTAAAGGTAATCATGCATACACAGACACACGTACGTACAAGAGAGAGAGAGAGAGAGAGAGAGAGAGAGAGAGAGAGAGAGAGAGAGAGAGAGAGTGTGTGTTTGAGAACCAGTGTGACTAATCATTATGAGCGTATACGGTTAAATGGTCTTTACCAAATTTAACTGTGTAATACCAATACAAGTCCTTGATCAGCAAATAGAAAAAAAAACCTTCCATACAATTAACAAGTTTCGGCACTAGAGTATAACTTCCTCGATACACCTGGGTGATTAATAAGGTTACGTGTTCTGTTTACCTGTGTGTGTGTGTGTTTCTTATACTATAGAGTATTTTGAACCAGGTTTATCACTTAATTTTGGTACTGTGATAATGTTGCCCTGGGGACATCACCGGTCCTATAATGATGTTTTGGTACAAATGAAATGATTATGAACAAGCTGCAGCGGCTCACTGAAATAAACCCCACATACTAAATTATACAAAATGCATTTTATATAGAATAATGAACATACAAACTAACATTCTACACAAAATTATCTATAAAATCACTTAATTTATATAACGAATATCATAAGAATTTATATAAATTACTTAACATATCAAATGGTAATTTACATAAAAAAAATTAATATTTATATAAAATTTCACACTGAATTCACCAAAAATAAAAGATGAAAAATAATAACTTACATGATAAAGAATAAAAAAAAAGACGACAGAAAACAAAAACCTAAACCACCGCCAATTTACGCAAACATTTATTATCATCACCAAATATTAACCTTAGAACAACTTATCGAGGAAAAAAATTTCATCACATACAGACTAAGTGACATTATTTTCCCTCCAAGCTCACGTTAACCCAGTAACAGTTGGCTGGATATTAACAAATGCTGCCCATTGACGATACAAACCTCCAATTTTAGCGAGGTTGAAAAAATATATACCCTGTATATTTAAATGTTGCATGGGATCTAATTCACGAAATCTGTTTAATAATACAGTATGGAGTGTAGATTTATCGACAGGAATGAGGGTCTGGTAGGGGGAGGGGAGATGGGAAAGGGAACTGATGGAGGGGGAGGAAGCATGATGAGGGGGAAGGGAGGGAAGTGTTGGCGAGGGAGATAGGGTGGCTAGCAAAGGTGGGTACATCGGAAGTGAGCGTGGAAGGGAGGGAGGAAGTGTAGACGGAGGGAGGGAGCGTAGAGGGAGAGACAGAATGTGGAAGGAGGGAGAGAACGTCAAGGAAGGGAGAAAACGTCAAGAGAGGGAGATAACGTCGAGATAGGGAGAGAGCGGGGAGGGAGGGAGAGAACGGGGAGGGAGGGAGAGAACGGGGAGGGAGGGAGAGAATGTGGAGGTAGGGAGAGAGCGGGCAGGGAGGAAGAGAACGTGAGGGTAGGGAAAATGCGTGGAGGGTAGGGGAGAGCGTGGATGGAAGGAGCGTGGGGATGGGGAGGGAGCGTGGGGGTGGGGAGGGAGCGTGGGGGTATATATATATATATATATATATATATATATATATATATATATACAGTATATATATATATATATATATATATATATATATATATATATATATATATATATATATATATATATATATATATATATGTGCTGATAACCACCAGGAAAGAAGAAAACACGAAGTTCCCAAGCGCTTTCGTGTAATTACACGAAAGCGCTTGGGAACTTCGTGTTTTCTTCTTTCCTGGTGGTTATCAGCATATACCTAGATCACGCGCACCTACAGTGATTTACTTGCATATATATATATATATATATATATATATAATATATATATATATATATATATATATATATATATATATATATATATATATATATACTGTATTCTTTTTAATATTAATGACAAAAAATATCAATTTAGCCAATTTTATTTCGTCATTCCAATTATACATTCATACCTTTTCACCAGATTAACAGGCATGAAGGAAGCTTTACCTGGGTATAGTTTTCCTTACCAGATCCCGCTGTAGATTTCTGACTACTGGTACAGGAATAACAGACACTTCCGAAGGTGTTCATGTATATATAACTTGTAATATGGAGTCACAACCTTCAGAACAATTACGTGAAAATATAAAACAATTGTCTCTTGAATCATTCTTAGAAATAGATCTTGACTGAATTTCATTTTGTATATTTATTGTATATCTGGAGGATGCTGAGTTTGTATGAACAGACTAAACTGGTGACGCGACACCAACACAGTTTTAAGACAGAGTTAAGAAGTTTCTGGACACAGATACACATCCACACGACAGACAAGTGTTAGTACAGTATTATTCTACAGCAAAGGTCCACAACCTTTCTATTTCCGGTTGCATGCGGCCAGAAAATTAAAATTTGCGGCCGTCATGATGGCATCCAAAATATGTGATGAGTGGCCGCCTAAGTTGATAAAGTAAGATGAGGTTGTTTGAACACTTGATGCAACCAAATGTGATACTCTTTGTTGCACTGAGAAACATTACACCTGGCAGCTGATAACACACACACACAAGTACACACTTAATGCTTGTAATGATAACAGCCCAAATTCACAGGGTTTTTTTTTGAGATTCAGAATAAGATAATTTTGCCCCCATTTGTTTCAAGTCCATGATTTTTTTTGACGATATATTGACGAGGCAGGTCTTGGTGATGCACAGTTGTAGATCCTGGACCTACAGAGTCATTAGTGGAATTTGGGGGAAAAAAAAGTACATCACATAACAGAGACACCAGTAGACTTCATGGTGTTTCAATGTTGCCAGCAGACTTATGATAAAACAAGTACACTACCGCTCACTAACACAAAGGAACTTGTGGGAGCAGCATCTACCAAATTTGAACCAGATTACACAAAGCTTCCATACGAGTTTTAAGTAACCATTTCCTTTGTATTGTTGAAAGTGAAGTATATTTAACTACGCTCAGTAATATACATTTTCACCCAATAGGTCACTTAAATTTGTCTTGTATACAGTACTTGTGTAAACATGTGGTTTAATTCCACACTTCTTATAATGCCCAGTTCCTGTTGGATTTTTTCCTTGTGAATTTAACACATATTGCTTAATGACACTGTGATGACTGCGGCCGGTGAGGTAACTACACATCCCAACTACTACCTTTATAACTACACTAAACCTCACAGCGTCATAACAAGCAGTAGAGGTTATCAAAACACTCTACTACAACACCCGCTCCGAGAACCAACCTAAGGGCAAGTCAGGGCAGGGCAGGGCAGGGCAGGGCAGGGCAGGATCAGATCAGGGCAGGGCAGGGCAGGGTCAGGGCAGAGCAGGGCAGGGCAGGATCAGATCAGGGCAGGGCAGGGCAGGGCAGGGCAGAGTCAGGGCAGGGCAGGGCAGGGCAGGGCAGGGGAGGGCAGGGTAGGGCAGATATAGAAGCTCCACTGACAGGAAACACAACACTCAATATTGTCTTCACCAGTATACCTCAGCTGAAGACTCCAAGACACAGGTGTATATTGCTGAATCAAGACTCAACGTACAGGTAGCAGAGGTGAGATAACCGAGACAAGTGTATGACAGGTGTATGACAGGTGTGTGACAGGTGTGTAACGTACCTCACAGCGATAAAATAAATAATGAATATCTACTTGACCACATTACACTGATCTCACCATGAAGACCACACCATGAAGACCACACCATGAAGCCCTGTTCAACCATCTTCCCGTAGGCTTCCACCTCACCTGTATGAAGGAGGGGGGGGGGGGCGTTAGTTCCGCTCAGGTATGTGTGAAAAGTAAACAAAGAAATAATCGTGGCCAGAAAACAACAGTGATGTGAATTGAGGAAGTTGTTTCTCGTTTGTGTTGTTGTTGTTGTGGTGGTTGTTGTTGTGGTGGTTGTTGTTGTGGTGGTTGTGGTTGTTGTGGTGGTTGTGGTTGTGGTGGTGGTGGTGGTTGTTGTTGTGGTGGTGGTGGTGGTGGTGGTGGTAGTTGTGGTTGTTGTTGTTGTTGTGGTGGTGGTGGTGGTTGTTGTTGTTGTCGTGGTGGTGGTGGTTGTGGTTGTTGTTACGGTGGTGGTGGTGGTTATGGGATAATGTTGTAATCTGTCCATTAACCAGTTGTTTGTGTTGTTGTTGTTGTTGCTGTTCAGGATAACGGGGACTACAAGAATCTTCAGACTGAGGTAATGTTTACAACTAGATGGAGACCTCAAAACTGATCTCATGAGAGTGATCAGACGACGATGATTAAACTATGCTGATCACTTTCCGCTGATCACACTGGGATGATAAAAGTCCTGATCTAAGCCTACATGTTGTTGAATGCTTGACAGACGTTCTAGAAATATTGATCAAAGACAAATATACTCTATACATATTAATTGGATAAAGACAGGTGTTGCTTTGTAAATATTTCATAAACGCTGAAATAATGTTCCCACGACAACTACAGCAAGATGATAAACAATAACAAAATAATTAATATCTCGCAGGACAACAAGAGGACAATGAACACAAGTACAAGGAATATATGAATAAGACACCTGTGTACCAGCCTTCAATTTCCACACCTGTGACAGAGTGGCAGGTGTTAGAGTATACCTGTACTGGTGTATATTGTATTGTACTGTATTATAACGTAAGCATACACCACCTATTTGTATTTGATAATTACAGCAAGATTTTTTGTATTCATGTACTGATATGAAGAATGCGATCCTATCAACAGGTAATAAGCAGGTATTAGGACACTGTATCTTCCGCCATTTTGTTTCCTTCCTTAAAACCAGTAACGTAAGATTCGTTTAATCTATTTCTCTCCTGTGGTTTGTTGAATGACCTGATGGATGTATGAATTAATGACTTACAGGTGTACAAACAACCCGAGAAAAAAATCCTTATGAAACACCTGAACAAATCTCAACCCTGACACGTGTAGCTTCAGGTGTTGTCACGAGGCTGGGCGTGGCTGTCGTCATCTGGTATTTTCACATTAAGAGAAACAACAGAGAGTCGTTAGGTTTCCATTTGGAGTCCTGAGAGCTACGACAATGGATGAAGCTTCAGCCAGACACTCCCCAGACTAGGCATATAGACACAAACAGACACACACAGCCTGGCGTAATGTGAAGTTTATTCCATAGACCAAATTTCAAGATGGTAAATGGCATTAGCTGCAAATAGAAATAAATTATACACTAAAACTCCCATCTCAAGACGCCTGAACACCTGTGCCGCATATACGTGTTAAAAATAAATTAAAAGAGCATTGTTTGTTTGTGTCACACATGAACTACCGTAGATGTAGACCAGGATAACTACCTGAAGGGTTGGATGAACTACACAAGACCCCGTCAGCATCCTTGTGTCTGATCACCCCTACAGGACAGTGGTGTCAGGCTCCGGCAGAAGGAGTTATCCCGCCTCAACTTCTCATCCACCATCTTGGCTGCTCGATGTTGGTTAATGGTGTCAGACGATATCTAGACCAAGATGAAGTTGTCAGGGCGTTGTAGTGGCTGACAGATGGTGACCGTCAGAGTGGTGGCCTAAGGGACTGATGTGTCTCCAGGTGTGTAGGAGGCACCTGGAGGACGGGTCCAACACCCCCGATCACTCCTGGGTAAGGCCACTGCCTCATCCGGATCGCCAGACTACAGGTCATCCTCGTAGCGGCGCTGTTAGACCACCAGACAGTAAGGACTCGTCCCCCTGATGATGGTACGAGGCCCCACGACCGGCCACAGGTGTTATGACTGCCAGGTTAACACTGTTCTCGTCAACTGGAGATGATTGAGTCTTCATAAATGAGAGTCGATGTACAGTATCGACTACCAATACCCTTGCAGGGGTGTGGAGACGTGAGCAACAAAAGTATGCTGGCGTCAATATTGTTGAAATTGACCTCTGCCGACGGAGGTTCAGTCATGGTGTGGGCGGCAGTGTGTTGGGGCACAACTATTCAATGTAAGAAGTTTATTCAGCCTATTTAATACATATGCAAAGTGAGCGACAACAGCATTGACACCTGGATAAGTACAGTACAGGATGGGCGGGAAACAGGTGACATACAGGTGGTTCTCTACAGCCTAGTGAACCACCCTGTACTGCACACCTCCACACGACGGTACGATACACGGACAGTCCACAGGTATGAGGACAACATTATTAACACCTATTAAATGGCCTCTTATGGGTGTATTAAGTCCCTGTGCAATGAGGTCAACAGTCCTTAAGCTGATACAACACGTCAGAGTCATCCTACACAAGTGAGGTGACACAACCACCACACAAGAGATGCCCAGGTGCCAGGACTGAGAGGACACACCAAGATGACCACCAGAAGCATTTCCCCGGCGCCACCTAGAGTGTAGTAGGCTAGAGAAGGTCACATTAGTTATTAGATGTTTTTGTGATCACCTAAATGTAGGGGCACTTGCATGTTTGTCACAGCAATACTCTCGCTTCATTTTAGTTCATCACCTAGAAATACATCAATCCCCCCCCCCCTCCCTTATCAGTCGTACTGTGGCCAAGTGTGTAAATTAGTTATATATCTCAAATATTTATATCTTAATTATATTTTGTGTTGCTCTCATCACTGATTACTGGTCATGGGTGATGAGTGCCATGAGTGCCGCCGCCCTCCTCCGTGTTGTGGCACTGTGGGCGGCCGGCCATGTCGTGACCCGGGACGTCAACAAGATGGCGGCGCCTGACCTCCTGTATCCCTAAATGGTCCTAAATGTTGACTTGACCAACAAAAGGAAAAATTAAACTGTTTAGAGTAACGTCTTGGCCAGTGATCCACCAGTGTGGTCTTGGCCAGTGATCCACCAGTGTGGTCTTGGCCAGTGACCCACCAGTGTGGTCTTGGCCAGTGACCCACCAGTGTGGTCTTGGCCAGTGATCCACCAGTGTGGTCTTGACCAGTGATCCACCAGTGTGGTCTTGGCCAGTGACCCACCAGTGTGGTCTTGGCCAGTGACCCACCAGTGTGGTCTTGGCCAGTGATCCACCAGTGTGGTCTTGGCCAGTGACACACCAGTGTGATCTTGGCCAGTGATCCACCAGTGTGGTCTTGGCCAGTGACCCACCAGTGTGGTTTTGGCCAGTGACCCACCAGTGTGGTCTTGGCCAGTGACCCACCAGTGTGGTCTTGGCCAGTGACCCACCAGTGTGGTCTTGGCCAGTGACCCACCAATGTGGTCTTGGCCAGTGACCCACCAGTGTGGTCTTGGCCAGTGACCCACCAGTGTGGTCTTGGACAGTGATCCACCAGTGTGGTCTTGGCCAATTGAATTACAATTTTACCGCGATCACCAGCTAGTTTATTGTGCACCCCATACTCATACTGTGAGCGGTAGCATAAACGGTGTATGATATATATGGACACAAAGTAGTACCTTCAGCTGTATATTATTATATTACTCTTATATTACTCTTATTAATTATGTATAGTAAAGTATTGCAGAACATGTATTAATTCTGTAATATTCCATTTATTGTGCACCATGTTATGTATATAAATTATCATATTTATACTTTATGTATTTAGCTTGTGAATGCTGGCATCTGTACAGGCCAGTGCGTAGTAATACATAGATAGAGGTAGAGAGAGAAGACAGAGTCCCCGTGGTTTGGCCGCGAGCTTCTGCGTCCTATTGTATATATCTCCCATACGAGAATAGAACCTACTTTTAAGACAACATGTGTTTGTGTATACCCTCAGTAGTATAGAACAATCTTTGGGTATCTCTGACAACACGCTAGATGGCGCAGTGATTATTTCTCAGTGAGATACAGTGGACCAAGCCTTCCCGCCGCCGGGACTCTGTTAATGGCGTCTCGTCTTCAGCCCACAGCAAGACTACTACAAGCCTCTAGACTTACAGTGTTGTGAAGTGCTATGCTGTGTACAGTGCTGTGCTGTGAAGTGAAGTGTTTTGTGAAGTGCTGTGCTGTGTATTATAATCATAATTGTCTGTGCAAGTTGCGGTCAGATGACTAAGGGAGCGGCCCGACAGTACATGCTCTCCTGTCTCTGGTCTGATGGTGACTGAGGACCAGCGTTGACGCTGCCCATCCGCTCCTACGTCTGGCAGCGCGCCAAGTCTCTCCCCTCCCGCCAGACACACACACACACAAGCATTCACCTTATATTTTCTTGTGACTTACTTCAGTCTTCTGTAATTCTGTGCATAGATTACGAGGGGCTGACCCGGTCTTTTGCACAGATAGAGTACAGAAGCTGTCGGCATGTCTCACAGGGATCAAAATGATACCCTGGACGATGGGGTTACGAGTTTTAGTGTGGGAGACCTCTCCCCACCCACGCTTACGCCCCACGTTCCCCACAGTGACAATGCCCAGTCACCCACAGAATCTCCTTGCTCGTAGCGAGCCAGCTCTCCTGCGATGCATGCGTCCACAGATCTCCTTCAACTGATAAAGTGGATGGAAACTTCTCGACGCCAGGATGATATTGCAAGGAGAGAAGAGGAAGAAATTCGGTACAAAGAGTCTGAAAGACGACGCCACAACGAGGAACAAACACGCAGAGAACTCGAAGACATACGTAGACGTGAGGATGACCTTAGAAGAAAGGAGGATCAAGCCAGATTTGAAGTCTTGATTTCTCTGTTAGCCCCCCCCCCCCCCACAACGTTCTACTGTACAAGATTCGTCTGCTACTACTGACGTTGATGCGACTAGAGGTACTGGTACCTCATTTCCCAGAGTCGGAACAACACCTCAAAAGGCTGCTGTACAGACGCCTCCCTCTCTGATGTCTGACGCTTCTTATCAGATGTTTCGGGAATGGCGTCGACGTTGGCAAGACTACGCAACAATGGTTGACTTGTCAAGTTTATCACAGCCGAAACAAATGATACAGCTTCGTATGTGCTTGTCCTTAGAGACACAACGTACTCTCGAGCACACACTTCAAGTGCCTCCTACGACAACTCTGACGGTAGAGGCCGTGCTCGACACGTTGCAGGAACACGTCAAGGGACAGCGCAACGAAGCACTCAGGAGAAGACAACTCCTTCAATGTAAACAGCTTGATGGAGAATCTTTTGACGCATTTTTTGTAAGGCTCAAAAGGTGTTCAGAGGAAGTTGATGTTTGTCCCGGACATTCTCAAGTCTGTGAAGAGACACAACTCAAGACAATTATCTTAACGGGTGTCCGAGATGAAGAGCTAGTTCAGCGTCTCATTTCCCTCGACCCCACTTCCTCCCTTCAAGATGTTGTTACGAAATGTCGAGCGTACGAGGCCGCCAGGTGTGCGACTTCAGCTTTACGCTCACAACCTGACCAGGTGAGGGCAGTGTCTTCCTACAGAAAGGGTAAGAAGCAGCAAAGTAACCCCACCCCTCACCCTCCAGCTACACCTTCAGCAGCAGCTTTGTGTAGCAGCTGTGCGAGACAGCATAATGCCTCCCAGTGCCCAGTTGCTCAAAGCGTGTGCAGAAGTTGCGACCGCCAGGGTCACTGGGCTTATACAGTCAAGTTCCCTGCTAGCAAAGTTCAGTGCAGACTTTGTGGTCGTGTGGGCCATTATGACAAATGTTGTCGTAAGAAGACACATAAAGGACGCCACCTAGGATCCAAGAAATCATCCTCAGGTAGTGCTGGCGCGCCCTCTCCTTCTGGCAAGCATCAAGACGCTGTGTCCAGTCGTTCCTGCCGTCGTGTACATAGTTCCACAGACACGACGCCCCAGCACATCAATGTCGTCATTTCTTACGGTAACTCGTCATCCAGTCTTCAGATCTTACCTGACACCGGTGCCGACGTCTCAGTAATTGGTCCACAACACTTAGCAAGTTTGGGAATACCCAGGAGCAACCTACAGCCCCCTCCTCAGACAACGAAACTGACAGCTGATGGTTCCAAGATGGCTCCAGCTTTGGGATCTTTCTGGGCTACCCTTACCTTTGGTAAGCAGTCTTGCTCAGCCAGGATTGATGTTCATGATGGTATCCCGACTCCGCTTTTATCATATGGCCATTGTCAAGAGTTGGCCATTATTTCCAAGGAATTCCCTAAACCTATCTTAAAGGTCACCCATGTCAACAGGTTGAAGGAATTCCCTATCTCTACTAACACGTCCCCTTCTGACGCAAGAGCTTACCTTATCAAGGAGTTTGCTGACGTGTTGGTTCATAAGAAATCTTTAGGATCCACACCACTCAAGCCGATGGTGGGTCCACCTATGAAGATTCATCTTAAGGATGGTGCTACACCTTTTGCCATTCACACCCCGCGTTTGATTCCTCACGCCTACAAGGAGCTAGTTAGACAAGAGCTTGACTCCATGGTTGCTCAATGAATCATCAAACCGGCCGGAGACGAACTTTCACCTTGGTGCCACCCTCTCGTCCCCGTCGCCAAACCTCGTGGTGGAGTACGGATCACCACCGATCTGTCAAAACTTAACCAGCAAGTTTCCCGTCCAGCACACCCTTCACCAGCACGCTTCGCAGCTGTTCGAAGTGTGGACCCGAAGGCGAAGTTTTTTACAACTATGGACGCCTTATGTGGTTATTGGCAGATCGAGTTGGCCGAGGAAGACCAGCATTTGACTACATTCATCACACCATTTGGAAGATACCAGTATTGCAGAGGCCCCATGGGATTTGCCGCTACGGGCGATGAATTCTGTCAACGTGGTGACGCGGCCCTTCAAGGAGTCGCGAATTGTGTCAAGGTGGTTGATGATATCTTACTCCACGACGAAGACTACTGTGCCCACCTCTCCCGGATATATGAAGTTCTCACCAGATGTCGGAAGTACGGGATTACCCTCAACGCTGACAAGTTTGTAGTCGCTGCTCCATCAGTGAACTTCTGTGGGTACACTCTCTCAGCATCAGTCATCGCAGCTGACCCGGAGAAAGTAAGTGGAATCAGGGATTTTCCAATCCCTGCCAACCTGACAGACCTCCGTTCTCTTTTGGGTCTGGTCAATCAGCTGGCTGAATTTACATCTGACATCTCCGCAGCAGCCCAGCCGTTACGCCCCCTCCTGAGCCCCAGGAGGACATTCCTGTGGACCCCAGATCATCAAGAGGCCTTCCAGTGAGTCAAGCAGGCCCTCTTGAGTCCACCTGTCCTCGCCTGTTACGACCCAGCCCTACCCACCGTCCTAAAGACTGACCTTCACGAATCGCTACTCCCGTACTGGAAAATACGCGAGGATCTCTATTGTGACGGAGACCTCGTCTTTTATGGTCCACGAGTAGTTATTCCTGCTGCCCTACGCCGCCGTACCTTGACCCGCCTTCACGACAGCCATCAAGGAGTGGAGGCCACCAAGCGACGGGCGAAGCAGACTGTATTTTGGCCCGGAATTGACGCAGACATTGCAAGTACCGTCCGCGCCTGTGAACCATGCCAGATTCTGCAACCTAGCCAGCAACAGGAACCTTTAATGTGCGACGATAACCCTTCAAGACCCTTCGAGTCTGTTTCGGCCGATTTCTTTGCAGTAGCAGGGAAGTCCTTCCTCGTCATTGCCGACCGACTGTCTGGATGGCCTGTTGTCGTCCCCTGTGGTAGTGATACAACGGCTACTGCTACCATCCGGAGCTTCAGGCATTACTTCAGAGAAGTTGGTGTTCCCCTCCGCCTCAGGACTGATGGAGGACCCCAGTTCACCAGCCACGAGTTCCGGGACTTCATGGACCGTTGGGGAGTCCGTCATGTCGTGACCTCGCCCCACTACCCCCAGGCGAATGGACACGCTGAAGCCGCAGTCAAGACTGTGAAACACCTGATCCTTAAGGTGTCACCCTCAGGAAATATAGACTGCGAGGACTTCAATCGAGGTTTGTTGGAGTTACGCAACACCCGGAACTTCACCGGACGCTCCCCAGCCCAGGTTCTATACGGACATCATCTCAGGTCTTGTGTTCCTGCCCACCCAAAGTCTTTTTCTCAAGAATGGCAGGCCAAGACTGAGGAATGTGAACGCCGTGCAGCAGAACGAGCCGCAGATGTCGCTGCTCGGTATGACTGTCATGCCCGCCCCCTTCCCAGGTTGAGTAACGGCCAGCAGATCAGGATTCAAGATCCGGTATCTCACCGCTGGGACAAGGTTGGGGTTGTTATGGGTATTGGCCGGTCCAGGGACTACCAAGTGCGTCTTCCTAGTGGTAGAGTATGGTGGAGGAACCGTCGTTTCCTCCGACCTGTGGAGCTGCCTAGTGTTGACCCCTCCCCAGTTGAGTCCCCTAATGTTGATGTCTCTAAAGTAAATCCATCCCCACCTTGTGTTTCTGCCCCAGTACTCCGCAGGTCTGAGCGACTCAGAAACAAAGGGTCCGCTCAAGATGAAACTATGAGCGTATAGGGGGGAGGGAGGTGTATGATATATATGGACACAAAGTAGCACCTTCAGCTGTATATTATTATATTACTCTTATATTACTCTTATTAATTATGTATAGTAAAGTATTGCAGAACATGTATTAATTCTATGTAACATTCCATTTATTGTGCATCATGTTATGTATATAAATTATCACATTTATACTTTATGTATTTAGCTTGTGAATGCTGGCATCTGTACAGGCCAGCGCGTAGTAATACATAGATAGACGTAGAGAGAGAAGACAGAGTCCCCGTGGTGTGGCCGCGAGCTTCTGCGTCCTATTGTATATATCTCCCGTACGAGAATAGAAGCCTACTTTTAAGACAACATGTGTTTGTGTATACCCTCAGTAGTATAGAACATTCTTTGGGTATCTCTGACAACACGCTAGAAACGGGATTACAGAGTACAGGCCACAAAGGGTGTTTATCAGACCCCAGTGATTTTGATATTATGGCAATGAATGTTACAGAGTATTTCCAGTACATTGTTTAAGGCGGTACATAAAATTATGATGAGGTACTAGATGCCATTACATACACAGTGCGCTTGGATCTATCCCTATTAGATTCTATTTTTTCACAGTCTAAGACGTAGTGTTGGAGTGTGTTGCCATATGTCTGGCCATACACTTTACATTTAATTTTGTTCACATCTGCTTGAGGAACATACTGCCAAAGGTACAGTATACTTATATCCTAACCTTAGTCTAGCGGTTACAACATCTTGTAATCTAGTGATCTTGTTACTTGCTCCATAAACATGTTTTACTTGATACATCTCATCATGGTAAACAATGGATTGACTAGTGCCTGTTTGCACTTGTCTACTGGCTTCAAATTTATCAACAAGTTCTTTCCTGCTCATAGTTTTTAGTTTTTAGGGTTTTATTCGACACTCCTAGATTGTATTCAGCATTGTCATTGTTGGACGCGAGTTTAGCTAAGGCATCAACTCTATTATGTTGACTGATGCCTCTGTGAGGGGGGATCCACAGCAGCTTGATCCTGACCCCCCCCCCCGTCAACAAGACACATATACTTGTGTCTGGCTTCAGAGACAAGCGGGTGACAATCTGAGTTTAGGGTATCAAGAGCAAGTAGTGAGGATAAGTTTCAGGGCTGTGAGTATGGCAAAGAGTTCAGTTTGTAGATTGGATGACCAGTTTCTAATTCAAGCTCCTTTCTCTATTACATTACCGTTAGGCTAAGCCACAATGGCAGCACTTCCAGCCCTCCCACAGACAGTGTTAAGAGAGCCGTCAGTGTCGATGGTCTTTGTGATGTTATTTTCAGTCTGCAGGTTATGTGTGTGGTCAAGAGCTCTCATTTTGGCAATGTGTTGGAGAGAAGGATTGTGTGCGGTCAGGCGTGTAGGCGGGTACGAGGGTGATGTCATGTCGAAGGGAACTGTCCGCCAGGGTGGCAGGAAGTGCTGGTGTGTCTCAGCTTTGTACAGATGGTCTAGTCCAAACATCCTCATGTGTGTAGCGGTAGTTTGGGTCACTAGATTCACCAGTTTCATGACTCATATATTCCAGCAGTTTCTTAGAAGCAATGTTATCAGGATCACCACGCAGAAGCCTCAGGGCTATCATGAGGTTGACTTCAATTATTTTATCTTTGATACTGGGTATTCTTAGGCCAGTGATCCACCAGTGTGGTCTTGGCCAGTGATGACCAGTGTGGTCTTGGTCAGTGATCCACCAGTGTGGTTTGGCGAGTTATCCACCAGTGTGGTCTAGACAGACAGATAGAGAGAGATAGATAGATATTTGCAGTAAATTTTTCATACAAGTTCACTGACTTGTCATGTCTATAAACAGTATAGGTATACAATCAATGTATACAGTGCAGATAATTATACCAACAATGATCACAAACAAGGCAATTCGACTAAGAGTAGATAGCACCTCCATAACCTTATTACCATTAGATTAGAGTGATTACAACAGGTAAGTCAATAAGTGAGAGTTACCTGGATGTCTTGTTCATCGCCGTCATTTGGTGTGACAACAGGTACAGACAGGTAAAAGTGTGAAAAATTTCTAAACATTGAAATATTCTTCACAAAATTATAATTATTCGTGTATCCTAAAACTTTTCAATGAGATTACACTTATATGATGACGAGTAGGAGAGTGCTGGACAAAATCCCTCCGAGTCAACAATGTGCATTAGCTCGAGACGAGGCTAACAAAGTACTTGGGTTCATACAAAGGAGTGTTTGTAACAAGACTAGCGAGGTTATCCTAAAACTATATCTTGAGCTTGTCAGACCGCACATGGACTACCCAGTTCAGTTCTGGTCACCGTATCACAGAATGGATATAGAATCCCCAGAAAGAATTCAGAGGAGAATGACAAGACTAATCCCGGGCATTAGGAACCTCGAGTACAGAAGCAGGTTAAAGCATCTTAATTTGCACTCCATCTAGAGACGTAGAGTGAGGGGCGATAAGAACGAGGCGTATAAATGAAAGTCTGAGCTAAACAAAGATGATATAACAAAGGTACTCAAACTATCCAACCAGGAGCGAACTCGTAACAATGGCTTTAAATTAGACAAATTTAGATTTAGGCGCGAAATAGGTAAACATTGGTTTGGAAATAGAGTACTGGACGAGTTACCAAACATCATCATTAACTCGAATACGCTGGATAGCTTCAAACATAGGTTAGATGGATATATGAGCAATAGGGGCTGGGTGTAAATGGGACTGCCTCGTATGGGCCTAGTGCTGCAGTTTCCTCCATTCTTATGTTATGTTCCTAGGACAAAATCACTCCTAGGACAGAAGCTCTCCTAGATCAAAATCCCCCTTGGACAAAATCTTTCCTAGGATAATATCCCCCCCAAGGACAAAAACACTCCTAGGACAAAGTACCCCAAGGACATACAACACACCTAACCTGACCTAAGCTGTATATACTGTTCCTCATGCGTTATCAAGTGTTTAAAGTAATGGGTTTATATGTTAGTCAGTGTTACATATATTACTTAAATACATAATCCTAGCCACTGTGTTTGTGTTCGGGTGTTGCAGTGATAATGTGTTGTGTGTTGCAAGGTGATGATGAGACAGTATTGTGTTTGAGCTTAGTTTTTAAATTTGTGTTTCTTTTGTGTGTTAGTTGAGCTTTTACACTTGACCTGACATGACTTATACCTGACTTGACCTGGCCTATACTCGACATGACCTAACATATACATGGCCTGACCTATACCTGACCTGACATAACCTATACCTGACGTGCCATGACCTATACCTGACGTGACCTGATCTATACCTGACTTGACCTGATCTATACATGACGTGACCTGACCTATACCTGACATGAATTGTACAATATGTTTATGTCCACCAGTGTTGCATAAAGTTCCTAACTGCTTGTTACGACACGGAGAGATTCATTGTACTAATGTAACAGTAGTTGGGAAATATATCTCACACTCACTTCTTGACAGTTCATTAGACTGTTAGTTAATGAACTGTCAACAACTGAATCATGATTAGACAGTTACTGAAGATCTCTTGTCACTGTCATATTGTTACAAAGAGTATCAGAGTCTCTTCACGGGCGGTGGAAGATGACAGGAGAAGGAAGGAGAGAGTGGAAGGAGTGGAAGGAGGGAGGGAGGGAGAGAGAGAGGGAGGGAGAGAGAGAGAGAGGAAGGGAGGGAGGGGGAAAGAAGGGAGGGAAGAAAGCAAACCTATAGACAAGACTGTGAAGGAGAACACGACAAGATCACCAGCAATAATCATAAGAACATAAGGAGTCTGCAATAGGCCGGTTGGTCTGTGCATGGCAGCTCCTGTCGAGAGTTACTACCACTCTTTATCATCCATGAATCTATCTATAGGGTGTGTCAGAGGAGGGAATATCAGCTAAAACTAATGGCCCATCACTTTTTTGGTAGATTTTAGTGTATATAAACAGAAAATAATTTCTGTTTCAATATTTTGCAACCTTTTGCTAGGTAAATTTTAGCGTGAAATTTATCGAAAATCTAACGTACAGCTGCATTAGTGCATTACAATTAAATACTGAACATTGCTTTCTGACTTCATTCTTTAACAACCCAACTAACAATATTTTTTTCTGTTTCAGATTCTGATGCATTTATAAGTTGATAATATTTGCGATGGCTGCTTGTGTCAGGACGAGGAACCAAAAATCCAGCCATCTCAGTCACTATCTTGGGTCTGGGAGAGCTCCTGAAGTCGGAGTTGCCTACATTGAGAGATGCTTTGAGATACGGTGTTTTAATCAGGCAAATCAGTGAAAAGAACCAAAGAACTTACACAAACAAAGACATTGCCAGTGATATGGCCAAAGCTGTCTTGGCACAGTACACTCTGGCTAACGCTCAGTTCAAGCCTCCAGTCATAACAAGTCAGAAGAAGATTAGTGAGAGACTGCTAGCCAGTTGGGAAAAGGCAAGAGATATCTCTCTTGGGAGAGGAAAACTTGCAGTTAAGGACAGCTTTGCCAAGCAACTGGACCAGTTATTTGACATAATTACTTGCAAGTGCCCAATTGTTCTCTGTCCTGAGTTTGGATGCGATCGTGACTGTAAATCCGAGGCCCACATCTCCTGTATTTGCAAGCGTGAACTGAAGATTCCTGTGATCGAACTGGCATTTGTCAAAGCACAGAGAGAGAAGACTGGCAGTATAGGGGCTCGCATGATTTCTAGCCAAGATATTCCGGAGTCCAAGAGACAGGAGGCTGCCACAGAGAGACAGAAGAGGAGAAGAGTTACCGGGGAAAAGAGACTTGAGAAGGCCCAGGGTGAGGTAAAAAAGGCCGATGAGTGGAGTCAACCTGATTCAGAGTTTAATGACTTCCCCATGGCTAATCCGAGTGCTGACCACGAGAATGGTAACTTTGTCTCTAACCCAGAAAATAATGATCCCAAACCTTCCAGGCATAAGATTCGAAATTGGAAAGATATCCCGAGCGTAGCTCTGGCCAGCATGCGACACCACACTGGTCTCAGAAAAACTGCAGAGATAGCAACTGCTGCCTGGATTGACGGTGGTTTGATAACACCTGATGATGTTCACCTGGTGATAGATCATAACAAAGTAAGGAGAGCTCAGGAGAAACTTGTCAGTAACCTAGAAGAGGAGTTTGATAAGGGGATAAGAGAAAATGGAATCAATTGTTTGTTCTTTGATGGGAGAAGGGATGATACTAAAGTGTTCATGAAAGTTGGAGATTCTGACAAGTTGTTCACTGCCATGGTGAAGGAGAAACACTACTGCTGCTGCAGTGAACCAGGAGGGAAGTATTTGTGGCATTTCACTCCAGAGAAAGATGACATCAGGAAACCAGCTGAGATAGTGGCAGATAACATTGGGAACTGGCTCTGACAGAGGAACGTAGACCAGACCCTGCAGGCCATTGGAGGGGACAGCACCAACACGAACACAGGGTGGCAAGGGGGGGTCATACAGTGGATAGAGCGGAAGATTGGGAGGAAGCTGGTCTGGATTGTTTGTGACCTCCACACCAACGAGTTGCCACTCAGACATCTGATTCAGGAGCTGGATGGCAAGACTCTTTCAAACAACAGATGGTCTGGTCCTCTTGGCAAGATGCTGGACTCTGCCACTGAGTTAGAAATAAATCCGAGCTTTGAAAAAATCACAGTTGGCCCTCCACTCGTTGAGCTTGCACATACTGTCATTGACGACCTGAGTACTGACCAGTACTATGGTTACATGATTTGCAGTGCCATCAAAACTGGGGTCATGCCTGATAGACTTGCTTACCTGCAGATAGGTCCAGTCTCACATTCTAGGTGGCTCACAACGGCTCTCAGGTTCTGCAGAATTTGGGTCGCTCATCATAAACTGAAAGGGAACCAGCTTCACAACCTGAGACTTATTGTCCAATCCATCGTGAGTGTCTACTTGCCAAATTGGTTCAACACCAAGGTCAAGTCATCGTTCTCCGAAGGTCCGAGGCATGTTCTCTTCCAGCTTGAGCTCCTGAGGAGTCAGCCAAGGAAGGTTGTTCAGATTGTGGAGCAGACTGTGAGGAGATCTTCCTGGTATGCTCATCCCGAGGCAGTTCTGCAGACAATGCTCTGCAGTAAGGATGAGGAGGAGAGAAGAGTGGCAGTCAAAAAGATCTTGGATATGAGACTTATGAGAGGATCTGAGCATGACGAATCAGTTGGTGACGATTCCTTCAGGGTCAGGAAGACTCCTGAAGTCAATCTTGGTGCCAAGACCCTCACTGATCTCATAGATCTGGATAACATCCAGGCTGGCAGTGAGCCCCCTCCTACCTGCAGCCTCACCAATGTTCAAGTCAGAGCTTTCCTGGACAACCCCATGCATGTCCCTGCCTGGCCCTCGCACACCCAGAGTATAGAGCGTTGTGTACAGCAAGTGAGCGAGGCCAGCAGTCACGTGTACAGCCAGGAGAGGAGGGAAGGCTACATCCGAGCTCAGGTGGTCAGCAGGGAGGTGATGAGTAGAAACAGAAGCAAGAAAGACATGTTCTCTATGGTGTGCAGCAACACCGGGTCGTAGTAGTAAAACCGGTTTTTGTATTTGATGATTTTGTTTTCTAAAGGAATATTAAATTTAATAAATGTGTCAAGATCATTCGTTTCACTATTCTGGATCATTTTCATCCTAATAAATTAACCTGATACATTTACTTTACTTTAAATAAGCTATTTAGTGGTGTTGGTAAAAGGGTGGGAATACTGAATTTTCATAAGATTTCAAGTTAAAATTTACCTAGCAAAAAATAAAAATTTTTCAAATCTCTAGATATCACATGATTCTGCACATAGAACTACATCATTAACACCATGGGCCGATTTTTCAAACTCAAAAAAAAAAATTCGCCTCCGTATGCCACACCCTAATCTATCTAGCCTCCTTTCAAAACTTTCCAGAGTTCCCGCACTTACTACAAAGTTGCTAAGCTTGTTCCACTCGTCTACCACCCTATTTGTGAACCAGTTTCTTCCGATCTCCCTCCTAAACCTAAACTTATCCAACTTGAATGCGTTGCTACGAGTCCTATCCTGCTCGGTTATTGTAAGAACTTTATCTATATCCCCTTTATTGATTCCTTTCACCCACTTAAATACTTCTATCATATCTCCCCGCACTCTTCGTCTTTCTAGGGAATGCAAGTTAAGTTTAACATAAGAACATAAGAACATAAGAATGGAGGAAACTGCAGCGGGCCTATTGGCCCATACTGGGCAGTCCCGTTTGCACCCAACCCCTATTGCTCATATGAGCATCCAACCTATGTTTGAAGCAATTCAGCATATTCGAGTTAATGATGATATTTGGTAACTTGTTCCATTCATCCACTACTCTGTTTCCAAATCAGTGTTTAACTATTTCACGCCTAAATCTAAATTTGTCCAATTTAAAACCATTGTTACGAGTTCGCTCCTGGTTGGATAGTTTGAGTACCTTTGTAATGTCCCCTTTGTTTAGCCCTGCCTTCCACTTATACACCTCAATCAGGTCGCCCCTCGCTCTACGTCTCTCAAGGGAGTGCAAATTAAGATGCTTTAACCTGTCTCTATACTCAAGGTTCCTAAAGCCCGGGATTAGTCTTGTCATTCTCCTCTGAATTCTTTCCAAGGATTCTATATCCATTCTGTAATATGGTGACCAGAACTGAACTGCGTAATCCAGGTGTGGTCTCACAAGAGCAAGATACAGTTTTAGGATGACCTCGCTAGTCTTGTAACTAACACTCCTTTGTATGAACCCAAGTACTTTATTAGCCTTGTTACGGGCAAAAACACATTGTTTACTTGGCTTTAGGTTCCTACTTATCATTACTCCTAAATCTCTCTCGCAGTCGGATTTCTCTATGGCATCGTTGTTCATCTGGTATCTGGTTTCCCTGTTTACATCTCCAATACTGAGTACTTTACATTTGTCGACGTTGAATTTCATCTGCCATTTTTCAGACCATTCGAAAAATTTGTTTAGACTTTCCTGGAGTTTTGCCGAGTCCTCGTCAGATTTGATAACAGGTCCTATTTTAGTGTCATCAGCAAATTTACTTATGTTGCTGTCAATGCTGATATCTATGTCGTTTATGTATAAAATAAATAATAATGGTCCAAGTACTGAGCCTTGGGGAACTCCACTTGTGACGTTGCTTCAATGGGACTTAGTGCCGTTAATGCTCACTCGCTATTTCCTGTCCTGTAACCACGCCCTAATCCATTTTAGGTTGTCACCTTTGATGCCATGAGCTTCTACCTTTCTAATTAGTCTTTCGTGGGGGACTCTGTCGAAGGCTTTGCTAAAGTCGAGATATACCACATCATAATTGTGCCCCTCGTCCACCGATTCGAAAACTGATGAAAAGAATGTCAATAGATTAGTTAGGCAAGAACGTCCGCTTGTGAAGCCATGCTGGGAATCATTGATCAATCTGTACTTCTCCAGGTGATTTCGAATAGAGTTTGAAATGATTGCTTCCAGTAATTTGCCTACTATTGATGTTAGACTGATTGGTCGGTAGTTAGAGGATAGTGATCTATCCCCCTTCTTGAAGATCGGTATTACATTCCCTATCCTCCAGGATTCTGGTACTACACCTGTTTTTAATGACATGTTAAACAACTTTGCTAAGGGCATAATAAGCTCTTCCTTACATTCCTTTAGTACTCTGGCAAATATCTCATCGGGACCAGGTGACTTATTAGGCTTTAGTTTGTCTATTTGCTTACTAACATCGTTACTAGTCACTACTATCTCACATAATTTGTTTTCTTCACTATCTCTGAATAGAGTCGGTGTCTCGGGTTTCATTAACTTATCTTGATATGGAAGGTTTCTAAGTCCCGGAATCATTTTCGTCATTCTTCGCTGCACCGACTCCAGTGAATTGATATCCATTCTATAATAAGGGCACCAGAACTGAACAGCATAATCGAGGTGCGGCCTGACTAGCGCAAGATATAATTGCAATATGACCTCAGCACTCCTATTGCTTACACTTTTCGATATAAAACCCAATACTCTGTTTGCCTTATTCCGAACATGAACGCACTGTAGTGCATTTGCATCCTGCCCTGAATTAATCTGCCGCCCTATTTTGGTGTCATCCGCAAACTTGCTTGTCACTGCTGATCCCAGTATCTAGATCATGTAGTGTTGGTAATTCTGGCCAACACCTGGTGAAGTATTTATCAATCAATAATGGTGAATCGTGTGTGTGTGTTTTTATTTGTGTGTGTGTGTGTGTGTGTGTGTGTGTGTGTTGGCTGTATCTTGGAGGTAAACATTGTACAGATATTACAGACAAAAATACAAAACATGTATACAGCCTCAGGAACTTACAGAACTATAGGAGTTACTTTAACATAATAAACTTCAAGGTATAATGAACTACAAAACTCAGAAGTCTCATAAAAATATATAACACTTGCAACACTATAACCAAATCATTATAAACAAAGAACATGACAGGACAATAAAATGACTTGAATACAACAAATAAGATGACTGTCACTGTCACCTGATGAACATGACACGTGATGAACATGACACCTGATGAACATGACACGTGATGAACATGACACCTGATGAACATGTCACCTGGTGAATATGACACCTGATGAACATGACATCTGATGAGCATGTCACCTGATGAACATGTCACCTGATGAACATGACACCTGATGAACATATCGCCTAATGAACATGTCACCTGATGAATATGTCACCTGATGAACATGACACCTGATGAACATGTCATCTGATGAACATGTCACCTGATGAACATGACACGTGATGATCATGACACGTGATGAACATGTCACCTGATGAATATGACACCTGATGAACATGACATCTGATGAGCATGTCACCTGATGAACATGTCACCTGATGAACATGACACCTGATGAACATGTCACCTGATGAACATGACGCCTGATGAACATGACACCTGATGAACATGTCACCTGATGAACATAACACCTGATGAACAAGACACCTGATGAACATGTCACCTGATGAACATGACACCTGATGATCATGTCACCTGATGAACATGACACCTGATGAACAAGACACTTGATGAACATGCCATCTGATGAACATGACACCTGATGAACATGTCACCTGATGAACATGACACCTGATGAACATGTCACCTGATGAACATGACACCTGATGAACAAGACACCTGATGAACATGACATCTGATGAGCATGTCACCTGATGAACATGTCACCTGATGAACATGACACCTGCTGAACATGTCACCTGATGAACATGACACCTGATGAACATGACACCTGATGAACATGTCACCTGATGAACATGACACCTGATGAACAAGACACCTGATGAACATGTCACCTGATGAACATGACACCTGATGAACAAGACACCTGATGAACATGTCACCTGATGAACATGACACCTGATGAACAAGGCTCCTGATGAACATGACACCTGATGAACAAGACACCTGATGAACATGCCATATGATGAACAAGACTCCTGATGAACATGACACCTGATGAACAAGACACCTGATGAACATGACACCTGATGAACAAGACACCTGATGAACATGCCATCTGATGAACATAACACCTGCTGAACATGTCACCTGATGAACATGACACCTGATGAACATGTCACCTGATGAACATGACACCTGATGAACAAGACACCTGATGAACATGCCATCTGATGAACATGTCACCTGATGAGCGTGTCACCTAATGAGCATATCACCTGATGAGCATGTCACCTGATGAGCATGTCACCTGATGAGCATGTCACCTGCATCCCAACCTTCACTTCCTTCAACAATCATAACTAATTATCAAAGGTATATTTGATTTAGACACTATTGCTTCACCTCTATAATTCACGTATAATTACAAAAGCGATTATATCCAATATTATAACATCCGCCATCTTGTCTACTCTCCTCCACACCTATAATATCATTGATTATAATTATAATTTATGATTGGCAAAACTATCTTCTATAATCTAATGCTCTGTAGATTGGACACACACACACACACACACACACACACACCTATAATCTACCATTTATTTTTATTATATTTCTGATAAAATTTTCAAATATCTCTTCCACTCACCTAAAATTATCCACCAATTTCTTCCACACATCCTTCCATTTCTCTTGTCAAAGTTAATTAAATATCCTCATACAGTTAACAGAAGGTCTAAACGCTCTTAACTTCCCTACTGATAATTAACGACTGACATCACGTATTTTACTCATGTTAAATATCTGAAATAACTCATGGCAGCCATATTGAAAAACAAAAAACAAACACACACTGATACACAAACAAACATACAAACGTACTCAATAAAACGTTCTTTGATAGTTTGTTGTGAATGTTTTTGTTTCACATCCACCAGAGTAAGGAATCATTGACCAGATGTGAACAAAGTGACTTATTATTGTATTTTGCCCAATAGTATCGAAGTTTAGGTAATTTTAATACATAATAAGGAAACAACGATTGGTGAAAATAATCTTGTTGTCGGTGTCTTCTGGTTGTATTGGTGAGGTTAACAAAATAAATGTCTACCTGAAGAATAGAATGTCTCATTGGGGGAAAGTTGTCTTAATAGTATCACCAGGTAAAACCCAACTCCTTCCCTCAAAAGATCTTACGAATTCTTCCCTTGGCTTATCTTACTTAAAGCATCTTATGTCTGTTTCTTATGTCAAATTCAAGTAAAATCAGAGTTTTGGGGTGATTGGAGATCTATATTTTAAAGGTATTGTTTACATGTCTGAAATTTCAGGTTTTGTCGGCAAATTTGGGTTCCGGATAAGTATTGTTGTGGTCGCAGTAACATACGCCGGTGAACTTTGAGGCAAACTGTGAATTTGATCAATATACCAAGAGTTAATTAGTGAATACAGGTGATGAGTGCCATGAGTGCCACAAGGCCCTCCGTGTTGTGGCACTGTGGGTGGCAGGCCATGTCGTGACCCGGGACGTAAACAAGATGGCGGTACCTGACCTCCTATATTTCCAAATGGTCCTAAATGTTGACCTGACCTGACCTGACCTCACCTGACCCGACCAACAAAGGAAGAATTAAACTGTTGAGAGTAACGTCTTCACCATCACTTTTTGTCACTATAAGAAACCATACACATATTAATGGTCCCTCTACTGATTAGTAATTAATGTTACCTCCATCAATCACCTGTCACCACCTGTTTATTTACAAGATGAATATCACCCCAACCACAAAAATCAATAAAAAATCACAATGTTATTACTGCCACCTGAAGACACTGAACAGCGAACTACCAGAACTGTTGATCCGAGTCTGACAAGAATTTAAAGGATATATTAAAAAAATAAAACCAAGACAAAAGCTTCATCAAGACAACACCCTTCAACTAAGACAAAAGCTTCATCAAGATAAGTTTCAACCAAGACAAAAGCTTCATCAAGACAACAAGCTTCAACCAAGACAAAAGCTTCGTCAAGACAACAAGCTTCAACTATCATACAGGCTCATAATAATCACCCCAAGATATTAATTTACCTTTCAATATAACTAAGTCGATATTATTTAATCTGTAAGTATTTTCTTTTTCATTCATCACCTCGAGTAGATGTGAGTTGTTTAATAACTCACAATACGCAAGTTATCATTTCTTCAACTTCTTTCATCCCCAGCGTCTTTACATTCACATAGGTCCTTCTATTTTCCAATTTCTTTCATCACTAGCGCCTACACACACACCTTGGGTCCCATTTACCCACCTAAAATCGTCTGGATTCGTAGGATTTGTGATATACCTAATGTAACTCTACCATCAGTCACGTAAGAGTAAGTGAATAAGTATGAGATGATTTTTCACGAGATAGAGAAATAGTCTTATTTTCCTGAGAGAGAGAGAGAGAGAGAGAGAGAGAGAGAGAGAGAGAGAGAGAGAGAGAGACACAGATGTAATGTAATTCTCCTAAGAGATAAGAGATATTCTCCTGACAAAACACAACAGGACGATAATCAATAAGACTTTTAAAATACAAAAGCAAAATAAAAGAAGTACTAAATCCGGGTAACGTCTTCAAGTCTCAAAACGTAATAAATTCAGGTTACGTTTCCATGTCTCGAGCTCGCCAAGTTGTAATACAGAGGCTGGTAGACCTATGGGAAAAAATTATATCAATTGAAACCATGAACCTGAGGTCAATATTGGCCAAGACTATTAAAAACAACAGAGGGTTATATCTTACGTGGGCCATTTGACCTCTATACCCCATCATGGCTACCTGTAATTAAGGTGGCCATAAGGTAACTCTTGTAAATCAATCAGGTAAGGTAAATTAGATCGAACTTACAGGTATATTGTGATTGTATATAACCATTCAGATCAATCATTGATAATATGTTTCTATTCTTCTGTTAATGTTAGTATATCTGTCACAAAAACATACTTGATCCCGACTGTCAGCTGATAATTAAGACGTCAGCAAGGGGTAAGACGTCAGCAAGGTGTAAGACGTCAGCAAGGTGAGCTCAACTACCTTAATTAACTCCTCAATAACAACCAAATGAAGACAATGAGGGAAATAAGGACACATGTACTTATCTAACCCTGAAATAGTGGAAGAGTAAGTTAATATTGTTACGAGTTGGGGATGTAGAATATAGTTAAAAGTCTACCCAGATCCCAACAGGCAACAACCAAAAAAAACAAAGACAATCGGACTATAAAAGGGTAGACAAAGGATGAGAGTTTTTGTTGTGTAAAATAAAGTACCATAAATTCCTTAACAAAATATTCAGCTTTCTATAATTTACCCTTGACCATGCTTAACCTAAACATTAACAGTATATACATATTTATACAACATAAAACAATTTTGAAGCAAGTGGACGCGGGGAGGCAATATAAGATTACAAGTGCTTAAGTGCGGAGCTGAGATGGCTGACGAGTAAGGCTGAGTAGTGTAGAAGACGGGAGGTAGTCACTGTGCCGTAGGTTTCCAGGATAGGTGATCCTGTGGTCACTTCCCAGAGTGAACTGAACTCTCCTCGAACTCGAGCTGACAAAGAAGACTTGGAGGAGGTGACGCAACAACCAGGATATGGAGAAGGGAAACCCCGGAGTGGTAACTAAGACGAGTCATACTCGTGTTTCGTCCCTAGATGGCGTTGCTCGTGGTGCTGGGTAGGTAGATCAGGACAATAGATGGCGTGGTTCGTAATGCTGGGTAGGTAGATCATGACAATTGGTGGCGGGGTTCGTAACACCCCCCCCCCCCCCCCTCCAAAGACCTCCGTAGTAGGGTGTTTCAATTTTGTCAACATGTTAAAAATCAAATTTGGTAGTCAAAATATTGTGCCTCTTTATGTCTAAACTTGAGATTAGCAAACAAAAATTAATTGAAATAACCCTCACCTACATCAATTATACCTTAAAGTTTCAAATATCAGTATTTCAACAAATTAATGAGACTTGATTAGAATTATTCACTTGATATTAACTAATCTCATGTAAGCATATGGATTATGGAGTATTCTATGGTTCTATAGCTTGTGTGCAATATGCATGTCAGAACATGAACATGAACAGGCTCTCCGTGTGGGACAGTTTAATTCTTGTTTTGACTTGTACCAAGCGTGAGGATAAGGCGCCCGGCTCACTCTCCTTTTAGATATCATAGACGGTGGTTTGCTCTCATTGCACTTGCACCTACTCTACCAGACGAATTCTACATTTTAATTATTGTAAGTAGGGCATATTGATTGTCGCAGTTACTTATATCATTGTATAAAACATTATGTTCTAAGAAATTAATATGTTATTTCTGTTACAGCATTTTTTATAAACAAATTGATATTTTTTGAAACAACAATTGAATTATGAAACATTGAAATATTTTTCTATTTGTCAGATAGTGTGAAGATGTCAAAATTGAAGACAAATAGTCAGTTGTCAACCCACTTGAGCCTGCTAGTTGGTAAAGGGAAGGAGCTTCCTGTATCAGAACTTCCAACAGTGAGAGACATGCTAAGATTAGGGTTACTCCTTCGAGAAAAAAATGCAAAGGACAGAAGGAACTATACAGATAAAGAACTCATAAATGACATGATAGTCCCTCTTCTGCATCAATGGACAAAAGCTAATGCACTATTCAAACCACCTGTGATTAATCAGTGTCGAACTATTGAGCTAAAACTAACGAAATTATGGCACAAAGCAGTTGAAACATCACTTGGTAAAGGAAACTTGGCCAGGAAAAATGAATTTCTGCACACACTTGATACTCTGTTTGACATTTTGACCTGCAAGTGCTCCATACAATTATGTTCTGAATTCAACTGTTCTCACTCAGGTAAGAGAGAAAATAATTCCCACATTGATTGTGGTTGTCCTCGTGAAAAGAAGATCCCTGTTTTAGAGCTTGAATTTATAAAGGCACAGAGGACAAAGGCAGAAGGCCAAGGAAGTATGCAAATGGGTTCAATAGATTATTCAGAAACAAAGAAGCAGATTGCTAATGCCAAGAAGAGAGAACAAATCCGAGAGAGGGAACAAAAGAAGAAAATGAAGAGTGAAGAAGCCATCCAAAGAGAGGAAGAGCTGTGTCAAGATGTTTATCACTTCTTTGATAGTTCTTCTGATGAACAGGAAGCAACATCAGATGATAGTTCCAAAGAGCCATCTGAACCTTTACCAAAGAAAATGAAATACAACACAAGAAATATTTCAAACATTGCTTTAGCTAGTATTCGCCACCATGCTGGACTTCGTGGGGCTGTAGAAATTGCAACTGCCGCTTGGATAGATGCAGGCCTCATCAGCCGAGAGGATGTATCTTTGGTGATAGATCATAATAAAATTAGAAGAGCACAAGAAAAAATAATGAAGGAAATATCTGATCAGCATGAAAAAGATTTAAGCGAGGGAGGGCTCTCCTGTCTTTTGTTTGATGGAAGAATAGATGACACAAAAGTTTTGCTAGAAGTAGAGGGAGTGAACAGAAAGTTTCCAGGTCTCATCAAAGAAGAACACTACTCTGTCTGTTCTGAGCCTGGTGGTCGGTTTTTGTTTCACTTTGCTCCCGAAACTGAAGTAGAAGGGAAGAAACATGCAGAGGTCATTGCTGATCATATTTTATGTTGGGTTCAGGAGAGAGGACTTGGCAGTTCACTGCAGGCTGTTGGTGGAGATTCAACTGCAGTGAACACCGGATGGCAGGGGGGTGTAATGACGCATTTAGAGAAAAAACTAGGAAGAAGACTTGTTTGGATTGTATGTGATTTACATACAGGCGAGCTACCTCTTCGTCATCTCATCCAGGAACTTGATGGTCCTACAAAGAGCAACAACAAGTGGTCAGGTCCCCTTGGCATCATGCTGGATGAAGCAACACAACTAGAAATAAATACAACCTTTCCAAAGGTCGAAGTTGGCCCTCCCCTTCCGGCGTTGTCTGAAGGAGTCATCAAAGATCTCAGCACAGATCAATCCTATGCTTATCGTATTGCCCAAGCAATAAGATCAGGAGAAGTGCCTCAGTCATTGGCTCTCTTGGAGATTGGACCTGTCAGTCACAGCCGTTGGTTAACTACAGCTCTTCGTTTCTGCAGGATTTGGATTTCCAAACACGAATTGAAGGGCAAAGTGCTGAAGAATTTGAGGTTAATTGTTGAATTTATTATTGGAGTTTATCTTCCCCAGTGGTTTAGTGTGAAACTTAATCCTATGTGGGTGGATGGGCCCAATCACCTTTTGTTTCAATTGCAGCTAGTATGAACACAGAGGAAGGTAGTGAGGGACATCGTGTTACCTGTGGCAAGAAGGTCCGCTTGGTATGCTCAATCAGAAGCAGTTTTGCAAGCAATGCTTTGCAGTCAATGTACCAATCTCCGAACCGAGGCTGTAGAAGTCATTCTAAAGATTAGAGGAACGCTAATAGATGACGACCAGTTGGGAGACTGTTCGTTTCATTCAAGAAAAGTTCCCCCAATAAACGTCAATGCCACCAAATTGTCAGAATTGGTTGACTTGAGTTTGGAAGTCTTAGAGCCACCATTGACAACAAGTCTAACTAGCCAAGAATTGAGAAACCTTAAAGAGACTCCAATGCAGGTGCCGAAGTGGCCTTCCCACACTCAAAGTGTGGAGAGATGTGTGAAAATGGTCACAGAAGCAGCGGGCCATGTTTACAGCCACGAGAGGCGAGAAAGTTACATCAAAGCACAAATAGCAAGCAGACTACTGATGACAAGAAACCAAAGCAAAGAGAGTATGAAGGCATTGGTTACTTTCAAATAGACTACGGATAATAAAATATAATAATTTGAAACTTGAAACAGTAACATGTGTGCAAACGCTGGTTATGTTATAAATTCACAAATATGTACATTTAAAAATCCATTTGATGTAGGTAGGACTTATTATAAAAAAAAATTTATGACAGAATATTGTTTTGCCTGCTTAAAGACTACAATAAATTGCTACCAAATTACTCGATTTTCAATTTAGCCAGTTCACCCCCTAAATTGACACACCCTACTCCGTAGTGCGGGCGCGAAGGAGGTGACCACCTGGTGCGTCTGGAGAGTAGCTACTGCATTTCCACTGGAGCTCGGGATAAGGAGTCCGCAATCATATTGTCCACCCCCTTTATGTGCCGGGCTTGTAGATTATAGGGCTGGGTGAGGAGAGCCCAGCGGAGGATTCGCTGGTTGGAGGTCTTGTTGGTTTGGATGAACGTGAGTGGGTTATGGTCGGTGAAGATGAGGGTTGTTTGTGGGCAAGACTGGAGGTAACATTCAAACTTCTTTGTTGCCAACACCAGAGCCAGGGCCTCCTTCTCTATGGTCGAGTAGTTGGTCAGATGTTTTTTCAGCTTGGCTGAGTAGTATGCCACAGGGTGAAGGACATCAGTGGGTGGGTCGGGTTGTAGGAGCACAGCCCCAACTCCGACACGGCTAGCGTCGATTTGCAGATGGAAGGGCAAGGTGTAGTCAGGGGGGTGGACTACAGGCTTGGAGGCAAGGAAAGCTTTGAGGCGGTGGAAAGACTGGTCGCACCTCTGGTTCCAGATGTAAGGGACCGCAGAACTGGTAAGGTCTGTGAGGGGTCCGGCCACGCTGGAGAAGTTACAGCAGAACCGACGGTAGTAGCCGCACATCCCTAGGAAGCGCATGAGTTCCTTCCTCGTCCTTGGAGTGGGGAAGGACAAGATGGCTTTAACGTTTGCGTCCTTGGGTCTCACTATACCATGCCCAACGATATGTCCCAGGTAAGTTACCGAGGCCCGGCCAAAAGCAGATTTATCCAGGTTTATGGTGAATCCAGTCTCTTGCAGTCGTTCGAACAGTATCTCCAAACGCACCAGATGTTCGTCCCAGCCGTCCGACACCACCACCAGGTCATCCAGGTAGGCGAACGTCCCACCTAGGTCCTGAATTAGGTAGTTGATGGCCCTCTGGAATGTGGCCCGAGCATTAGAAAAGCCAAACGCCATAACCAAATATTGAAAAAGACCAAATGGAGTTATAAATGCGGAGATTATTTTTGCCCTATCCGTGAGTCCCACTTGATAATATCCTTTCAACAGGTCCACGGTACTGATAAATTTTGCACAGCCTATGCTGTCTATTATATCTTCAATCAAAGGTAAAGGGTAGGAGTCTGAGACAGTGACCTGGTTCACTTTACGATAATCGGTACAGAAACGAAAAGTGCCATCGGGTTTTGGAATGAGAAGGCAAGGTGAAGCCCAGGGGGAGGTACTAGGCTCAGCTAAGTTATGTTTTAACAAAAAATCTACCTCCTTTTTCATAATCTCTCTTTTTTGTGGATTTAGTCGATATGCTGATTGCCTAATGGGTTGTACATCATCTGAGATTAGCTTAATATCATGTTTAAGTATATTGCAAAACCCTGGGAGGTCTGACGTGACTTCAGGAAATGTTGATAATAACTTAGTGAGATCTTTTGCTTGAGATGGATTCAGAACAGAAAAATACTCATCCAAGTTGTTGAGTATGTGACTGTTAGCAGGGTTTTCTTTAGGTAGAGGGAAGTCTAAATTCTCCAATAGGTCCATGTCATCTGTCTCCGGCTCCGGCCCTGACAAAACCGTATGCAATACAGGTTGGCTTATAGCCTTTGGGATGTCTTCCTCTGACTGCCTGGAATGGTAAAGTTTCATGAGATTAATGTGAACAAGTTGTGAATCTTTTCGGCGATAAGGAGTATGAACTAAATAGTTGAGGGGAGATAGTTTATCAGCAACTACATAGGGACCAGTAAACTTGCTTTTAAGGGGAGAGCCTGGAATGGGTAGAAAGAGTAACACTTTGTCACCTGGAGAAAATGATCTTTTAACTAATTTAGGTTGGGACTTCACCATTTTGTCTTGGACTTTTTTTAAGTTTGACTGAGCAATGGTTCGGACTTCAGTTAATTTGTCCCGTAAAGTGTCAATGTATTGGGAAACTGTTGCGGGCTTAATAGATGGATTGTTAAACCACTGCTCCTTTACTATTTTAAGGGGTCCCCTAATTTGTCTCCCATATAGTAACTCGAAAGGGGAGAAACCCAATGACTCCTGGGGACATTCCCTGATGGCAAAGAGTAACAAGTCTATGCTTTCATCCCATTCCTTTTGGTGTTCTATACAGTATTTTTTGAGCATTGATTTGAAAGTTTGATGGAACCGTTCCAAGCAACCTTGGGATTGTGGGTGGTAAGCCGAAGATGTACAATGGTCCACACTGAGGTCTTTCATCACCTGTTTGAAAAGATTGCTCGTAAAATTGGTGCCCTGATCGGATTGGATCTCTTTAGGAATGCCCACTGAAGTGAAAAGACGCAAAAGAGGTTTGATTACATTTTTGGAAGCGATGCTTTTAAGGGGAAAAGCCTCAGGATAACGTGTACTGGTATCCATAACTGTGAGCAGGAATTGATTTCCCTTCTTAGTCTTTGGTAATGGGCCCACACAATCCACAACAATCTTTTCAAATGGTGTAGAAAATACTGGGATGGGCTTAATGGGAGCTGCTGGTATACTTTCATTTGGTTTTCCTACCATTTGACAAATATGACAAGATTTTAGGTACTTTGACGCATCCTTCCTAAGTCCAGGCCAGTAATAGTGTTGGAGGAGCTTTTTATATGTTTTCAGGATTCCCAAATGTCCTGAAATACCATCATGGGCAAGGGCAATTAATGCTGGTCTGACTGAGGAGGGAATTACCACTTGATGTATTTCAGACCACGTGTCTAGATGGGCAAGCTCAGGGGGCCTATAGGCCCTCATCAAAACCCCTTCCTGATAATAAAAACACGGAAGGGTGTTAAAATCTTTACCCTCAACTGCTGCATGATGAAGTTTATTCAAAGATGGATCAGATTGTTGGGCTTTAATGAGCTCATCCTTACTAATGGTCTTATTGTACAGATCTTCTGTGGGTAGGAAGATATTGGAGGTGGTTTTAGATGAAGAGGGCCCATTTCGCACACTCTGTGACCGGGTGACAGCACAAGATGGGAAAAGATGAGGAATAGTCTCTTTAAGGTCAGTGGTGGAGTTGACAGGTAAGGGAGAGTCGACTGTCTTTATGCTAGGAACCACTAGATCTCCTACCAAGTCATTACCCAATAATAAATGAATGCCGCACACAGGCATTGGGTCTCTCCTAATGGCTATTTGCACTTCCCCAGTAATCAAGGGACATTGGAGGTGCACTTTAGCTAAAGGATAGGAAGAATGGGATGAGAGATCTGAAATTAGAACACTCTCATTAGTAAATGCGGTAGACATATCAGGAATGACGTTAAACAGGAGGATAGATTGTGCTGCGCCCGTATCACGTAGTATACGAATAGGGAAAGAACGAGACCCCTCTATGATTGAAATTTTTCCCTCATAGGTGAATGAAGAGAAGACATCCTGATGGGGCCTTTCCACATTAGTGGTTGCTATTGGTTTGGATTTGGGATCTAGGGAACTACTTTTAGCAATTCGACACTTTGGGTGTTTACAAGTCTGGATCGTATGGCCTGGGTTTTTACAGTAAGAACAAGTAAACTTGGTTGCATCAGAGGGGGTAGGTGTGGGACCTTTCGACCTACCACTCACGCCCCCAAGGTTATCATCAGAGGAGGACCTAACATGTCGGGAAGTACCACGTTCTCTACTGCCCAGTGACTCCACCAGCAAGGCGTACGCATCAGCCAGCTCAGCCGCACGCCCTAAATTAACCTCTCCACGCTCCTCCACATGCTTCAAGATGTGAAATGGTATCTTGCTCTTCCACTCCTCCAGGACTACCAAATTTAACAAATCCTGAAATGTGGAGGTCTCTGTAGCCTCTAACCACTTCTTAAAAAACCTAAGCTTTTCTTGAGCAAACTCAACAAAGGTGTGTGAAAATGGTTTGGTTAGTTTACGAAACTTCTGCCGGTATCCATCTGGCGTGATAGCATAAGAGGTGAGGATATTCTTTTTTACGTTATCATAGTCATCAGTCTGGTCTAAACAGTTATAAACTCTACGAGCCTTACCACTGGTCCTTGGGCCACTCATTCTTCCCGGCTATTTTCTCAAAAGTCCTAAATGATCCGTCCATATCGGATTCATCAAACCCGGGAACAAGGGAAGAAGCATTAGCAGGGTTAAAAGCAGCTAGTTTCTCTCTTAATGCCACTTCTTTTGATTTAAACTCCGATGTTAAGGTGACTTCTATCTGTCTCACCTGTAGTTCTTTCAGTCTAACCTCCTGCTCCAACTTGGCCTGTTCCAACCTTCCCTCATGCTCCAACTTTTACTTCAACTTGGCCTGTTCCAACATTCCCTCATGCTCCAACATTCCCTCATGCTCCAACTTGGCCTGTTCCAACTTGGCCTGTTCCAACTCATGCTCCAACTTGGCCTGTTCCAACTTGGCCAGTTCCAACTCATGCTCCAACTTGGCCAGTTCCAACTTGTCCTCATGCTCCAACTTGTACTCCAACTTGGCCTGTTCCAACTTGGCCTGTTCCAACTTTTCCTCCTGCTCCAACTTGGCCTGTTCCAACTCGAGTTCTTTCATTTTTATTTGGAACTCGAACCTAGCTCGTTCTAGTTCTAAGGCGCCTACTCTTTGTGCTTTGAGGGCTAGCCAGACCTGAGGCAACTTCTGAGTGAGGAGGGGTGGTGGATAGTGGTTGAAGTTTCTTGGACATGGGCGTTAATCTGTCAACAGCGGATTCTTTTAAAACTTCTTGTTGAACCAACATTTCAATTACATGATTTTTTAACATTTCCTTAGTCAGTTGCTGTGAAAATGGGATATTGTAATAGTTGGCTATTTCTTTCCATTCTTTCTTCAGGATATTAACACGTAATTTAGCTACAGAAGGATTTTCAATAAAATCCTGGAGATCAAAACCTGATGTGGCCATTGTTAAGAAAACTAGGATAAATTAACTAATGGTCAAAAGATAACATAAGTGGATTACCCTAGAAAATATCACGGCAGTGGATAACCAGAAAGTCCCGGAAACTAACCAAGCTATACCTAGGGAAATTACACTTATGATTATTGTTCTTCTGAGAAGATCCTTAGATAAGGATAAGAGACTTGAACGGGGAAAGGCGTGTTACGGCATTAATATAAAGATCCGGATTAACAACCCTGAGATACTTGAAAGAGGTAGGGCGTATTACGGCATTTATATAAAGATCCGGATTAACAACCCTGAGATACTTGATTATTGACCCAGAATGAGATAATGAGAAGAACAATAATGGAGGCTTTAAAATTATGGGGTCCTGGTAGAGAGGGGCGTCCCAAGATATCACTTCACCCTAAACTAGTGACTATGGAACAGCCTACTCTGGAGTGAGGGTACGGCATTAAACAGATCCGGATTCTTCCCTACACTGGATAAGACTTACTACACGACTGCCACGTGTAATAACAGGTAAGCCTTATGACACTTGGAATCTAATATCCTACGTCTGTCACGCTTACTGTACGGTAATACTAATATATGCACACACATATGAAGGAACCTTTAAACCACCGTAAAGCAATTGTGAACAGAAGTGACTGGGAGGAATAATTAACAAGGAGTAACAAGGGGGGAAGGAATATGGCACTTAAGGTCGGATCCTGTCACGGTCGCCATTTGTTACGAGTTGGGGATTTAGAATATAGTTAAAAGTCTACCCAGATCCCAACAGGCAACAACCAAAAAAAACAAAGACAATCGGACTATAAAAGGGTAGACAAAGGATGAGAGTTTTTGTTGTGTAAAATAAAGTACCATAAATCCCTTAACAAAATATTCAGCTTTCTATAATTTACCCTTGACCATGCTTAACCTAAACATTAACAGTATATACATATTTATACAACATAAAACAATTTTGAAGCAAGTGGACGCGGGGAGGCAATATAAGATTACAAATACTTAAGTGCGGAGCTGAGATGGCTGACTAGTAAGGCTGAGTAGTGTAGAAGACGGTAGGTAGTCACTGTGCCGTAGGTTTCCAGGATAGGTGATCCTGTGGTCACTTCCCAGAGTGAACTGAACTCTCCTCGAACTCGAGCTGACAAAGAAGACTTGGAGGAGGTGACGCAACAACCAGGATTTGGAGAAGGGAAACCCCGGAGTGGTAACTAAGACGAGTCATACTCGTGTTTCGTCCCTAGATGGCGTTGCTCGTGGTGCTGGGTAGGTACTGCCTGTACTCAGGCAGTTGTGAATAAGTTACCCGATATGTACAGAACTAAAAAAGAATCTATTTGAAATACTGTGTAACATTCAGTGCCATAATATCCTGACCACGGGGGTTAGTTATACTGACCCTTTGTAAACTCTACTCTTGTAATCATTTTGCGCTACCGCTCACAGGATGAGTATGGGGTGCACAATAAACTAGCCCATGTAAGTATCAAAATCAATTAATTCATCCAGGTGTTGGCTAAGATCACCTGCAGGAAAACCTAAACATTACCTTGGCTGCTTGGTTAAGGAGATACACCTTTAGACGTGGCTATAGCTTCACCAAATAGTCAACCTTGACGATCTTTAGCCCCTCCCATGTGTTAGTTATTGGTGTGAAAAATATGACATTTCCTGAATCACATAACGAAAGAGTAAAAATGTAAACAATGAACAAACAGTAAAACAAACAGTAAACAGATGGAGAAGATGTTTTGACATAGATCACTATCCTCTAACTACCGCCCAATCAGTCTAACATCAACAGTAGGCAAATTACTGGAAGCAATCATTTCAAACTCTATTCGAAATCACCTGGAGAAGCACCGATTGATCACAAGCGTCGCTTCACAAGCGGACGTTCTTGTCTAACTAATCTATTAACATTCTTTTCATCAGTTTTCGAATAGGTGGACGAGGGGCACAATTATGATGTGGTATATCTCGACTTTAGCAAAGCCTTCGACAGAGTCCCCCACTAAAGACTCATTAGAAAGGTAGAAGCTCATGGCATGAAAGGTAACATCCTTAAATGGATTAGGGCGTGGTTACAGGACAGGAAACAGAGAGTGAGCATTAACGGCACTAAGTCCCATTGGAGCAACGTCACAAGTGGAGTTCCCCAAGGCTCAGTACTTGGACCATTTTTATTTATTATATACATAAACGACATAGATATCGGCATAGACAGCAACATAAGTAAATTTGCTGATGACACTAAAATAGGACGTGTTATTAAATCTGACGAGGACTCAGCAAAACTACAGGAAGATCTAAACTAATTTTTCGAATGGTGTGAAAAATGGCAGATGAAATTCAACGTGGACAAATGTAAAATACTCAGTATAGGAGACGGAAACAGGGAAACCAGATACCAGATGAACAACGATGCCATAGAGAAATCCGACTGCGAGAAAGATTTAGGAGTAATGATAAGTAGGAACCTTAAGCCAAGTAAACAATGTGTTTTTGCTCGTAACAAGGCTAATAAAGTACTTGAGTTCATACAAAGGAGTGTTAGTTACAAGATTAGCGAGGTCATCCTAAAACAGTATCTTGCTCTTGTGAGACCACACCTGGATTACGCAGTTCAGTTCTGGTCACCTTATTACAGAATGGATATAGAATCCTTGGAAAGAATTCAGAGGAGAATGACAAGACTAATCCCGGGCATTAGAAACCTTGAGTATAGAGACAGGTTAAAGCATCTTAATTTGCACTCCCTCGAGAGACGTAGAGCGAGGGGCGACCTGATACAGGTGTACAAGTGGAAGGCAGGGCTAAACAGAGGGGACATTACAAAGGTACTCAAACTATCCAACCAGGAGCGAACTCGTAACACTGGTTTTAAATTAGACAAATTTAGATTTAGGCGGGAAATAGGTAAACACTGGTTTGGAAACAGAGTAGTGGATGAATGGAACAAGTTACCAAATATCATCATTAACTCGAATACGCTGAATAGCTTCAAACATAGGTTGTATGCTTATATGAGCAATAGGGGTTGGGTGTAAACGGGACTGCCCAGTATGGGCCAATAGGCCCGCTGCAGTTTCCTCCATTCTTATGTTCTTATGTTCTTATATAAACCAAGGATAGAATATGGCGTACACACACACACACACACACACACACACACTACAGAAGAACTTGTGTGTGGTGGTAATGTAAACAACCTCACATCACCAAAAACTTCAATAACAAAAACTACAGACAGACAGGCAGAGACAGACAGGTAGACAGACACACACTTATTATGACTATCTTAAGAAAAAATTAAGGCTGTTCTGACTAAACTCTTCTTTAATAATAACAACTGGAAGAACTGACACAAAAATCAGTCAAAAAATTAGATTTCTCCATTTATTTTCAATCTGGTATTTCCGCCTCTACAGCAGACACTACACCTCCCTCCTTCCCTCAGAGGTCTTCACTACACGGAAATCACGAATGTCCTAAGTCTTGTAACAGCCATAATGCCTTAAATCTTGTAGCAGCCATAATACATAAATACTCCAAAAGTCTCATCGCGACATAATGAGTCACAAAACACAAGACGACGCTGGTGAATATTATGTTTTAAAATGTTTACAGATGTTGAATAATAAATGATGATAATTTCTAACAGTGGAGGCAGCATGATGCTCACTAGAGTAAGTTGGAAGAAACACCTCAACAACAGAAGCCTTATAAAAAACTTGAGTATTATTAATTTCCGGGTAAAAAAAATTTAATAAGTTCTGAAAGAGTCTATGGCTAAATCGACCCAGGGATTATTAAATACAGTAATTATCTAAAACTCAGGTATATCCGGCAGGCGTTATGTACCTGTAATCTTGACCAGGAGAGTTGGCACATTCAGGTAACTTCAGGGATAGAACGATAGACTCATGACATTCTAGATACGACCATGTGAGATGTATAGGACCAAGACTACCCCTTCCCATCCATATACGACTCAGCTCAATACACGACCTGAGGGAAGGCATTGAAGGGTTAGCTGTCAGTCTGTGCATAAGTATTAACTCGCTAAACAAGGGTAACGAGTGCCATGAGTGCCGCCGCCTTCCTAGATGCTGTGGCACTGTGGTCGACCGGCCATATTGTGACCCGGGATGTTAACAAAATGGCGGCGTCTGACCTCCTGTATCACTAAAGCTAGGTATCACTTAAGGCCAACAGCTTCAGGAGATGAGGAACTGAGACACAAGACACGTTCTACCGTCATTTTAGTATTGGTAAGACTCTCTAAGACTCTATAAGACTCTCTATGAGACCACAACACAGTCAAGAGTATCATCATGTTTGGGTTATACTGATCTTGTCTTTATAAACAATTAATACCATCACAACCATCTCTCATATATACGTACACAAGAGGTATTTCTATAAGGTATTTCTATAAGATATTTCTATAAGATATTTCTATAAGATATTTCTATAAGATATTTCTATAAGGTATTTCTATAAGATATTTCTATAAGGTATTTCTATAAGGTATTTCTATAAGGTATTTCTATAAGATATTTCTATAAGGTGTTTCTATAAGGTATTTCTTTAAGATATTTCCATAAGGTATTTCTATAAGATATTTCTATAAGATATTTCTATAAGATATTTCTATAAGGTATTTCTATAAGGTATTTCTATAAGGTATTTCTATAAGGTATTTCTATAAGATATTTCTATAAGGTATTTCTATAAGATATTTCTATAAGATAATTCTATATGATATTTCTATATGATATTCTAAAAGGTATTTCTATAAACATACATAACACTCCAAAAAAATGAAAACGGTAAAGAGACGAAGGTGTAGGTGTTGACAGTATACGAATCAAGGTGATGATATGGTGTAGAGGCAGACACACACACACGTCCCTACTGAAGCTAAGTGTTGATTATCTTCACTACCCCATGGCTCTATATGTACACTCTATCCCAGCTGAGTGTATGTGAAGTATATTTCTCGTCTATACTTCTCTAGGATCAATACACCCCGTCACGTCAGTATTTATTCCTCTTATCCAGGACACGTAATTATAACATCAATTACATCAACTACACCTGCATGGCCACCAACACATCTCATTTCTCCTTTATCTTTTACTCAGAGGGAAAGAGTAGCCTTAAGAATCAATACTAACCTAACCTAACCTAACCTAATCTAACCTAACCAAACCAAACCAAAGCAAACGTAACCTAACGTAACCTAACCTAACCTACCTCTCCCAAGACTGCTACAGAACACCGCAGGTTAATTGTGTCGTGGGCTACAAGTCTCAGGTAGAATATGATATACAACTCTAATTTCGTTCGACTTAAAATTTACCAACATTGAAAAAACAGAACACGTGGATTTTTTCGAGGAACTGGAAACATTATAAATATGATCATAGTTTATCAGGTAGAGATGAGGTGTAGATCAGTCAGTACCCCTGGGTAATTACCTGTTCCAGTACTCAGGTATATGTAAACACATCTCCTCAAGTACAGTAAATAATTTGTTCTCCATGGTGTACTAAACGCCTCTAACTAACCTTAAACATTCTCAAACAAACGTAAACAACCATTAAACATAAACTAACTAACATAAGCTATAGTGGTTTTATGTAAGCCGTGGCAGTAAATCTTAACTACGGTCCAACTATGGTCATTATCAACCTCTTTAGTATACAGACTAAGGCAGGTAATGAATCTGATAATACGCCAGGTACTACACCAGAAAAAAACCAGGTATCACGCCAGGTACTACACCAGGTATCACGCCAGGTACTACACCAGGTATAAAACCAGGTATCACGCCAGGTAACACGCCAGGTAATGAGCATCTTATCTATGTCACGCTAGACTATAAATCATCTCTTCCTCACAAACATTTAACTCAACAAATATACTTTTACTCAGGTGCACAGATCCTCATACAGAAAACATAGCCGGATATCGTATACACTCCACCTCACTCACGCCAACCTCCTGACCTCTCGGCTTATTTAGGGGCTATTTTTTGGCCTCTTACTCGTGAACAGAGGCCATGATGGTAAAAATCACTACCATCTTTAGAGTATAGACAAGACCCAGTGTGAGGTTGACCACATACAGAACTCTTTGGTTATAGAAATCTTACGAGAAAAAAAATGATTAAAAATTAACAATACCAAGAACAATAATAATAACAGTAGCACTAATTAAAACAACAATAATAAGGCCGCCAAATATATATGTTCAATCATTATTATTATTGAACCTCATTGAACTCTTGGGATGAACACAGGACCACATGATTGAAGTAAATCTATCAAACTCCTTCAAGTGTCACCTAATCCTTACCATCCCAGACATTCATTACCTGATATAAACATTGACAAACACTCAACTATAAAGACTTCATTAATGACATTATATATACTCCTATAAATAGAGGCGTATATACTTTCAATATAGTATATACGATATTTTGTTCAACCAAGTTAGTTCATGTGGAAAATAAGTCCTTGTTTAAGTTAATATATTAAGGAAGCACTTGCACAGTGATGGGATATTATGCTTCACCTGGTAATTAAGCTTCACCTGGCAATCAGTTAGGTCTTTGGTGTATGGCGGTCATAACAACACTCACTCTTAACTCTATATTAACGTCCTCAGTTATGGTGCTGGTATTATTAACCTGTGATGAGCCTTAACTAAGTAAACAACAGTATCTCCAGGAGTGTTACTAATGAACACTGATGATGAACGTTCACACCTGTCCAAGGTTCAATGGGGAGATGATGACTTGTCTAAAGTTAGTTATACCTTGTAGTTCTTGTTTAACCTAACATAACCTAATCGAACTAAATTCAACTATCCTTACCTAATTTAACCATACGCTAACCTAAATTTAACCCAACCCAACCTAACCTAACTTAATCCCAGAACAATGTAAATAACAAGTCAGAAATGAATCCGATTACATTTTACTTCAGAAAAGATTCAGAAAAGATTCAACACACGAACCAAGACCTATCCAGGGGGGGCAGATTATGGGTCAGATCACGTCGCAGTAATGAGTTTATTGAGGCTAAAAACTTAAAAAATTATACAGAAAAACTGTGGACAAAATCAAAGGGAATTTAGGTTAACTCAAAACAGGGGGAGGGATAGAATGCGAAATTGAACCCGAATATAGATTTTCAGTATTGCTAAAGGGTGACTTTGATGAACAAGACCCAGGGAAAACTACTTATTAATCACAAAGAAGTAATGTTAGAGATGAGGGAAAAACTTATAGGACATAGGAGGAACGAGGATAAAAGTGAGTGGATGACAAATATGATAAAAGCAAAAGGAATGTGAAAAGGCTAAAGAAGATGATCCAGAAAGAAAATGAAAGGAGATAGATGATCATGACAGAAGGCATAATTATCGAGAATTGTACAGAACGATTAAAGAAATGAACCAGTGATTTAAAATAATCAATATTTCCATTATCACCTAAAATGCCCGGAGCCTTAGAGTGCACCCAGTTTAGAACAATTAGCCTAATAAGTCCTGCCTACAAAGTTTTATTAAACAAACGTAAGAAGAATAAAATTTAGAATAGACAGTGAGTAATCTAAAGACCAAAGTGAATTTAGAAAGGGAAAAGGAACTAGAGAAGGTGTTTGGTTTGAGAATTTTGTGTGAAAGGGCTGTAGAGGTCCAAAGAAATCTGTTTGTTCGCTTTGTTAATCTTTAAAAAGTCTTTAATAAGGTAAAACACAATAAACTTAAAGAGTTCTTAGGAAAAAATGGTTACTAATGAAAAAGATATTAGAAATTTAAAGAATCTTTACCGGCAACAGGAGGCTGCAGTAAATAATGAACTTACTAATTGGTTCACAGTTAGACAGGGAGTAAGACATTACTGTGTAATATACAGGGTGTTGCACTTATAGATGATGTATTTTAACCATTATGGCGGGAAGCAGTATTGGTGTAGCTAATTATTTCTTCCTGTGAAGCAGATGATGCCTGAAAGTTTCCAATGACGGAACACTACGACCTACCCACGAGAATTAACCTGGTGTAGCTCTTCAAACTGGTGTCAGCCAAAGGATTCTTTGGCGTATACCCCACCAAGATCTGCATTTGTGGCCTAACAAAATTAAGGTTGTGCAACAGCTGAATGATGCAGACTTTGGGAAACACCGCGATTTCTGTCGGTAGTTTCTCCACAAGTGCGATGAAGATGCAAATTTCATCATCAATGTCATCTTCACAGATGAGGCGTACTTCGAGTTGACAAGTGGTGTCAACAAACAAAACTGCAGGTTCGGCTCTCAGGAAAATCCCAGATCATCGCTTCAAAGAGACCTGCAGCCTGTAAAGTGACAGTGTGGTCTGCTGTTGCGGCTGGATTCATTATTGGTCAATGTATTTTCGAGGAGAATAATCTGACTGTGACTGTCAACTCTTAACTCTACCTCCATATGTTGCAGCACTTTCTCCTTCCTGAACTGCAACGAAGGTGCACTGCGTTTGAAGACATGTTGTTCCAGCAAGATGGTGCCACACAGCAAGAAGTGTGATTAAGTTTCTGCGCCAACACTTTGGAGACAGAATCATCAACATGTATCGACGATTTGACGGCAAACATCACTGCAACCATCAGCACTATCAGTCAAGACGCATTGTACACAGTAATACACAATATACCGAGTGGCTGACGGAAAAGCAACCATTCTAATGTGCCCCATTGTCAGCTGTAATGTTTAATAAATAAACAGTTATGTCACAGCATAATCTCGGACCTCTGAGCTTTCCAGCCATGTGCTAGACGTAGCATTTACGTTGTTCATGAATTTTTTATAACACTAATAAATGCGGCAGATAAAAAAGCAACATCCTGTATATTTAGAATTCTTAATGAGCGAAGTTATAAGTGATAATGAAGGAATAAAAGTTAATGGAAAAGTAAAATCAAATAATACGCTATACAGATGATACTGCTCTTATCACAGGTAGTGAAGAGGCATTACAAAAACTGGTTAACTGATTAGTAGAAAAAGGTGAAGAATGTGGGCCAAGAGTTAATGCTGTAAAGACTAAAGTAATGGTTGTTTACAAATGGAAATAAATCCTGAAATATGAATTATGGTAGACGACAGGGAACTTAAACGAGTGGAAATATTGTGTGTTGGGGAAGTAACATTAACTGTGATGGTAGATGTACGGAAGACATAACAAGACTAGGTCAAGAAAAACACCATTTAATAATCTGAAAGACCTAATAAACAGGAACATTAACTTCAGTTTGAGAAAAAGGTCTGCTGAAAGGCTATATATGGCCAGGACTGATGTATGGGTCAGAACCGTGGACACTTTCAGCAGACACCAGGTTGTGGAGGCCTTTGATGTGTGGTGTTATAGGTGAATGTTAAGAATAAGCTACACGGACAGTAAACAAATTAACAAGTACTAAGATCAACAAAAACTTCAAGAGAAATACTTGAAATTTATAGAATAAGAAAAATGAGATATATTTTGGAAAGAGGGAATAATAACATAAATATTAATGGGTAAAGATGAGGGTAGGAGGACCAGGAGAAGGAAGAGACTGGGATGATGAATGGAATTAAATACTGTGTCCTAAAGAAATACAAAACCTTAGAAGATTAATAAAAACAGCCAGAGAATGTTTAGAGTAGAGGACTGTGGTCACCAACTCTCAGATATGATTAACTGACCTTTAACCTTATTCAACCTAACAAACTAACTGAAACGACAGATAAACCATTCGACTAAGCGTCATAATGGAGGTCAAATCCCAATAAAGTTCAGGTATGACGGTAATTACAGGTGAACGTCTAACACTGATTGGTTTATGTAATGATTCCCCACACGCATATAACGAGGTGGAACAGATGCTATAAGTGAGATCGATCTAAGTTACTTATTTACAACAAGTTTATTGGTGTACTAACAAGACCTACTTTTTTCTGTTTTATTCGTGTGTTTTTTATGTGTATTGTAAGTGTGATAGACGTAGTGTAAGTGTGATAGATGTATTGTAAGTGTGATAGACGTATTGTAAGTGTGATAGACGTATTGTAAGTGTGATAGACGTATTGTAAGTGTGATAGACGTATTGTAAGTGTGATAGATGTATTGTAAGTGTGACAGATGTATTGTAAGTGTGATAGATGTATTGTAAGTGTGATAAATGTATTGTAAGTGTGACAGATGTATTGTAAGTGTGATAGATGTATTGTAAGTGTGATAGACGCATTGTAAGTGTGATAGATGTATTGTAAGTGTGACAGATGTATTGTAATAGTAATGTGTTCTGCAGGCTGGTGATGGCTGTCTGTCTGTCTGTCATCAACTGTGATTTTCATACTCGTCTTTCCTGTTAAAGTGTCAGGAGAAATTCTATAACTGAATGGACACTACCTCAGGTTGGCTCTGCATTGTGACTAAGTTGTAACTCGATTCAGGTATGCTTCAGGTGTGTTTCAGGTGTGTTTCAAGTATACTTTAGGTGTGATTCAGTGTGCTTCAAGTGTAATTCAGCTGAGGCAGTTGTACTTCAATGTACGTCAGGTGTATTTCAGGTGTACTTCAGGTATGCTTCACGTGTATTTTATGTGTGCTTCAGTGTGCTTCAGGTGTATTTTAGATGTACTTCAGTGTACTTCAAGTGTAATTCAGCTGAGGCAGTTGTACTTCAATGTACTTCAGGTGTATTTCAGGTGTACTTCAGGTATGCTTCAGGTGTATTTTATGTGTGCTTCCGTGTGCTTCAGGTGTATTTTAGATGTACTTCAGTGTACTTCAAGTATAATTCAGCTGAGTCAGTTGTACTTCAATATGCTTCAGGTGTACTTCAGGCTTGTCATATGTGCTTCAAGTGTACTTCAGGTGTGTAATACCATTAATGAGCCTTATCCTGCAGGTATGATGGTGTAACTTACCTGTACCTCCCAGCCTCTGACTATGATTGGGAAAGATCAGATCGTATATTAAAAGCTCAATTATTATTCCAAGTTTAAAATTATCATCGTCTCAACCTAGTGTTCCAGAGTTAAGGAATATCAAGAACTTTACTTAATATTACACAGCCATAGATGTTAATAGAGGCTTAACAATAGACGGAATGGTAGCAGATGTAAACAAAATCACTTATGTTTCATGTTAACTATGTACCACGACTTGTTTACGTATGTTAAAAGTAAAGATTATACTCACACCGTCATGAAATAATATACTAAAAATTATAAAAAATTAATTATACCAGACTTATATTACATAATTAATAGTCAAGAGTCTAGTAAAGGCTATTAAGTATTGTTAATTTCGAGGTAAATATTTGACGGCCGCTGTTTAATAGATTCGTACATATAATTTAATTATATTGTGTAGTTATAGTCATTTGCTAGTAGGAGAGAATTATATAGTCATAGTAAATAATATAATAAGATATGGATCTATAATCTTTTCCCTGTATACCACCTCACTAAGACAACTTCCTTCCAGGTGTTTGATACAGGTGAACCCAGGTAATAAGTGAATCCAGGTAATTAGTGAACCCAGGTAATGTAGACAGTTGAGGGTTTACTGTCGACCCATAATCTTTACGTCTTGTGTTTGACTACAATTTTGACATCTTGAAAAATAGTAAGAATCACCTGAAGATTAACCCACAAGCTTATTTCACCTGTTGATTAAGTTAGGTTAGGTTAGGTTAATCTTGAGTGAAACAAGTTAGGGGCTAATCTTCATATGATAGAAAGTTAAGGTGTCAATATTCTCTCCCCGTTTATCTTATTTCTGAGGCTTCTGGCATCTAGAGAGCTGGTACACGTGTGTGGCTTTTAATCTCTATATATAACTGATCAATGGCCATGGGTGATGAGTGCCGCCGCCCTCCTCCGTGTTGTGGCACTGTGGGCGGCCGGCCATGTCGTGACCCGGGACGTCAACAAGAAGGCGGCGCCTGACCTCCTGTATCCCCAAATGACCCTAAATGTTGACCTGACCAACAAAATGAAGAATTAAACTGTTGAGAGTAAAGTCTTGACCAACACCTATCTCAAGATCAGGAAAGTTCACTGTAACTAGGAAGATTCGCCTCAATGCAGTTAAGTAATTAACAGGTGACTCCTGTCATTAACCTGTATCACCTGTCTTTATACGTGATGAATTTCTCCCCCCAAATGAAAACAATAACAGAGCGTAGTTGATGCTGCTGCTTGGATGATCCGCGCGCGCGCACAAACACACACACACACACACGGTCGCCAGGTGAGGCAGGTGATGGCCATAGCCTCACCTCCCATCATCATCACCCTGCAACCCACGTGAACACCGGAACACTTTCACAATATTGTTTCTGAACGTGTTCATTGTAATTACCATAGTCACAGATATTCATTGTAATTACCATAGTCACAGGTGTTCATTGTAATTACCATAGTCACAGGTATTCATTGTAATTACCATAGTCACAGATGTTCATTGTAATTATCATAGTCACAGGTGTTCATTGTAATTACCATAGTCACAGGTGTTCATTGTAATTACCATAGTCACAGGTGTTCATTGTAATTACCATAGTCACAGATGTTCATTGTAATTATCATAGTCACAGGTGTTCATTGTAATTACCATAGTCACAGGTATTCATTGTAATTACCATAGTTACAGGTGTTCATTGTAATTACCATAGTCACAGGTGTTCATTGTAATTACCATAGTCACAGATGTTCATTGTAATTACCATAGTCACAGATGTTCATTATAATTACCATAATCACAGGTGTTCATTGTAATTACCATAGTTACAGGTGTTCATTGTAATTACCATAGTCACAGGTGTTCATTGTAATTACCATAGTCACCGGTGTTCATTGTAATTACCAGTTACAGATGTTCATTGTAATTACCATAATCACAGGTAAATACCATAGTCATAGGTGTTCATTGTAATTACCATAGTCATAGGTGTTCATTGTAGCTACCGTCTACACAGGTCTTAGCAAACGCGTCTATTTCAGTTAAATTCACCACAATAATGTTATATCCTAGACAGTCGTTAACTATGCTCAGCCGCTATGATATTAGGACGTAAGTGATGGTAGTTCTTCACCTTCCTGATGTTTGGAAGGAAGGATGGATGGAACAGACAGACATATTCAGTAATACCTTCACACATGCTTATCATAATACCATCACCCTAGATAATAAATAAAGAAATAACAGTCAAAGATACGAGTGCCTTAAGTTCCAATGGCCTTATTATAACTACCACGAGATAAACACTACTACAGTCTTATTAAAACAACAACAATAATATAATGAGACAAAAGTATAATCAATAAATCTTTACAGATAGATAGAAATTGGTTTAAAGAATTAATAAGACGCAAAGGCATTATAATATATTAACATGAAAATCAAAGTTATCTAAATATGTATTGTGTTTTTCTGGACTTTTAATTCAAAATCATATGCCAAATTAGGAGACTTCTAAATTTGTTCGAGATTTTTTACATAAAGAATTACAGTGTTGACAACTATCTTTCTGGTTCGTCGTGAAGGGTAAGCTAGTGTTGATGAGTGCCATGAGTGCCGCCGCCCTTCTCCGTGTTGTGGCACTGTGGGCGGCCGGCCATGTCGTGACCCGGGACGTCAACAAGATGGTGGCACCTGACCTCCTGTATTCTCAAATGGTCCTAAATGTTGACCTGACCTGACCTGACCTGACCTGACAAGCAAAAGGAAGAATTAAACAGCTGATAGTAGCAGTGACGTATATAGACAGTAATTACTGTCACCGTCATCATCCTCCTGTCAGCAGCTGTGTTTGTACAAGCTCAATATACCCGAGTCTCTGGTCTCATAAACTGACAGCTACAGTCTAATACCTGGTCCCATTAACTGACAGCTACAGTCTAATACCTGGTCCCATTAACTGACAGCTACAGTCTAATACCTGGTCCCATTAGTTGACAGCTACAGTCTAATACCTGGTCCCATTAACTGACAGCTACAGTCTAATACCTGGTCCTATTAACTGACAGCTACAGTCTAATTCCTGGTCCTATTAACTGACAGCTACAGTCTAATACAGGGGTGGGCAAAGTGCGGCCCGCGGGCCACATTTGGCCCGCCAAATTATTTCTGTGGCCCGCCACTGCATTTGGCAATCAGAAAAAAAAATTCCTATTAATTACGGAAAGGACAATTTTGGAAGTTGGGTGGACATAGCAGCAATACTGGCTCGTCGCTGTTAACCTTTGGCCAGCGAAGTGTGCCACCATTCATGAAGTGGCCCTCCATCAAAAATAATTGCCCACCCCTGGTCTAATACCTGGTCCCATTAACTGACAGCTACAGTCTAATACCTGGTCCTATTAACTGACAGCTACAGTCTAATACCTGGTCCCATTAACTGACAGCTACAGTCTAATACCTGGTCCTATTAATTGACAGCTACAGTCTAATACCTGGTCCTATTAAATGACAGCTACAGTCTAATACCTGGTCCTATTAACTGACAGCTACAGTCTAATACCTGGTCCTATTAACTGACAGCTACAGTCTAATACCTGGTCTCATTAACTGACAGCTACAGTCTAATACCTGGTCCTATTAACTGACAGCTACAGTCTAATACCTAGTCCCATTAACTGACAGCTACAGTCTAATACCTGGTCCTATTAACTGACAGCTACAGTCTAATACCTGGTCCTATTAACTGACAGCTACAGTCTAATACCTGGTCCCATTAACTGACAGCTACAGCCTAATACCTGGTCCCATTAACTGACAGCTACAGTCTAATACCTGGTCCCATTAACTGACAGCTACAGTCTAATACCTGGTCTCATTAACTGACAAATACAGTCTAATACCTGGTCCCATTAACTGACAGCTACAGTCTAATACCTGGTCCCATTAACTGACATCTACAGTCTAATACCTGGTCCCATTAACTGACAGCTACAGTCTAATACCTGGTGTAATGATTCTATTCCCTCCAACACTACAGACACAATCAATAATGGTACACCAACATATGTGCACCTCTTAACCTGGCTTAAAACAATACTCTGGGGAAAAAAAGTTATACATGATATTGAAATCATTAGAAACTTAGAAAATGCCTCATTAGACAACAATAAATTCCAAGTATTAAGAATATGTTGCTTGCACTGAAAAAATATTATCACTGTATTAAGAAGTTACTGAGTCCACCAATACCCGTGAAACCATGCTCCTTAACCTCACACATAGGTTCCGCATGCACCCGTATTTTCTTAAGGCACAACCAAGCATGCACCTGTATTTTTTTAAGGCACAAACAAACCTTCTCAACCTTGGAAAATGTACCTCTAAGTACCCACTAGACTCCTGGTCTCAGTGTGTGACCATTCATTCACTCATCTAGCCTCAGTTTACACTCAGTTCATCCATGAAACAGAAGGGAGTGGGCCAACCAGACCTTGTACAGTTGAGAAGAGCTCTGACTTCCCGTTAGTAAAAGGTTTTCACTAAACTGCTTAAAGATATGTGATATTGTGAGCCAAGGTGGAGGATATCTGATGACCCCAAACGATCGTCAGACGGGACAGACGATGGCCCCACGTCGTTAGTTGTACACCCAGACAGCTGGTTTCACTCCAATTCTCACCATACTCAACGGCGTGGGCTCAACTCAGGTGAATGGACGCGTACAGCTCTTGTAGACGTTTCATACCACGTAGGCTCTACAGAAACCCTGCAACAAACCCTTTGTTAGCTATTGTCTCATCACCGTCACTCACTCATTGTTTGTTCCTACCGCCCTATCTAGTTTTGTCTGAGATTGAATAAAACTCATTTGTTAATAATGATGTTAAATAAATGAAGGAAACCAGTTCACGTGGTCGTCTCTCCTGGGTTCAACGCAGGGGTGGTCCTGCTGGCTTGACCACTCTCTGGACTCTACAAACACACTCCCACAAGGCGCTCACTCCTTGAAGGAGTGACTTATTTACCACACGACTCATAGCTTAATTAGGACGTATGCAACATTTTCAGACTGGGGAACGATCTATAATCATTTTTAATTTAATACCTGATATTTAATTTCATAATTCACGTCCAAATTAAGTCGCCAGAATATACTTAACTTTATGTAGGCGCAGTTCCCTAAATTCTCACTACAGTTGTGGGAGCGCCACCCTCACTCAGACTACCTTGAAAGACTCCGTATCGCCAATAGTGGCATTGCGTCTCTAAATATCGCACTGAAATTTCTCAATATTACATATATATAATTGTTTCCTCTCGTGTAACTAGGATGGCTGGCCCTAGGGCCACATAGGCGTGAATTTGTTTAATGTGTAGAAGCTGTCGCCAGCACAATAACCACACCCTAATTTAACGAGTTGCATGACCCAGTGCCAAAGAATAGTCCGAGAAGACCGGACAACTCGCCAACTGTACTGGCTAACCATTACCCTGGAACACGATCCGCAAATCGATTAACATTCAGGGGCCGGATACTCAAAAACATTTATGGGACTGTATGTCTTTGTTTACCCCGTAACTGGACTTACAGTCTCAGAACGGTATACTCAAAACACAGATGGTATACTCAAAATAAATATTTGACATCGAACTACGTAAGTGAGCTCATAATCTAGAGCATAACTTACACCACCTCCTGAGGCGCTGTAACACTTTTAACCCGGATGAAGGAGTCGCTAATTCCCGATTGTATAAAAAATAATAATAGTGTATGTTGTAATAATGCTTGTTAGACTTGTTTTATCATAGAATAATGAAGAAAATGTTTTGTACATCAACATATTGAAATATAATATTTCACTTTGTCTTTTTCGTACATTTTTTTTTACGATAATAAGAGGCTTGATTGTTCCTTTTTGTCGCAGTTTGGAAGAGACGCATCTTTTGTCTTCTTACAAATTATGAAGGATTTTTTACCAAAACAGAAGGTTTATATTGTTCACACTTAGGGTAAAAATATTTTTTATGACTGAGTAAACTTACAGATAGACCTTATTAATGTCGTGTAGCCGTAAATATCCCTCAGTAATGAAAGCCAAATATGAGGTCAAGTGAACATTCATGCCTAGACTTCGCCTTGTTTTTCTCATATTCAACCAATAGCCTATACCTATCTTCTTATGTATATGGCTTATGATAACATGAAAGGCTCTAAGTTTCCATAGGCTAGCCAAAATTAAATGATATTAGGCGTAAAATATGGATTGCAATTAACTTGATTAAGCTAGGGGCCTATATAAGTGTTTTTTCAGTCTTAGCCAAATGAATGTTTAAACGTGGGGGCCTAGTTAATTTAGTTAGAACATGAAGAATATTTAAATAGGAAATTATACCAATAGGTTATATGTTATGTTATGTTATATTTTGTTATGTTAGAGAATATGTACATGGCAATATTGGTGAGTGTCAGGCTGTCAGTAAGTCACTTTGTCTAACAGCTACCTTAGGCCTAGTTTCAGTCTTTCCATGAACAGTATCCTAGGGCAGAGTAGTAATTTTCGAAGCTTTAAGGCTAATGCAATATAGTTTCAGGATTTAAGTTTATTTTTTTGTATGAACTTGAAGACAATTCAGACCAAATGACCCAACATTGAAAGGAAAATACCAGGGGGATTCGAGCAACAACATTCACTGCCTTTACAACTTCATCCCAGGCATGATTCTTCAATTTGATTGTACAGTCTCGTTCAAGATTCTTCGAACACTGCTGGAGACAGCTGGCAACTCAAGGCCGTTTGCTTACTATACTACTGAGTAAAATTTATGAATGAATGTAAAAGTGATCGTGATTGGTTACTTAGTTCCCCGATGCTTAATTGATGGTTGGGCTTTGTTGTTTCGTATTATATTATATCTTTCTGCTGGTATATACTGTTAATTTGATTTTAAAATGGATAGAGCAATGGGCCAACCTTTATGAATTTATGTTTAGACAATTAAACATAAGTACAAATCGGTAAGTATGTTAAAGAACATTATACATCGGGCACAGCTGTGGGTAGGCTGTTTATGAGGTTGCCTGTTTATCATTAATTTATACTAATATTATCTTAAAACGTTTAATCCCTTTCAGGTAAATTATCCAGTTGTATGTAAAGGATTCAAATCAGACTTCTTTCTAAAGACGCTGTTTTCAAGCAACACAAACTGCTGTTTTAATTCGCTGTGGGATTAAGCAGAATCATGGATTCACTGCTACCTGTAGTGAGTGTGTGTGTGTGTGTGTGTGTGTGCGCCTTAGCCTATGTGTGTCAATGCTTGTCTGTAAAAGCAGTTGTATAAATGAAACAGTATTATTACGTTTATTTAATGAAATTATTTATTTTACATTCCCTGTGAGGCATTAAAAATATAAATCTATATATAATGCTTTATTTATTCATCTATTTATTTTGTGTTTCAATTATATGTTATGGAATGGATACTACACAGTTTCTATGAAATGAAAGAATTTCCAATGCGATCCTGTGGTGAACCAGTTTCAAAACAAGGTTTTTTTTGCGGGCAAACAATCAATAATCACTGGTCAACAGCCAAAATGGTTCACATATGAGATCATGCTCACACAACTAATTTCATATTGCTGAATTCGAATCTGATATTTGTTTTGTTCTATCAGACCAGGTTTTATAAAAAAATCAATAGGTACAAATATTTAATATTCCATCACGTGTCGTGCAAAAGATGAGATTATCTCAGGTGACTGTACTTTCATGACTAATTTCATATTAATGAATACTAATTGGATGTTTCGTTCTACCATCAGACCTACTTTCTTAAAGAATAAAAAAATAGTAAATATAGTAACATTATCGCGTCATGCAAGATACAATTTTAAACTTATCACAGATAAGCTCATAAAAAATTGTACCAAAAAACATAAGCTCAAATCCTTTATAATGACAAAATATGAAGTTCTAAAAGTGCTTCTGAACTTTACTCTTTGTCTTGTACAGCTTGCTCTCTTCTCGTTGCAGTGTCCAGCAATAGTCGCCCATCAGGTTAGGACTGAATTGTCCCTGGTATCTGCTCTCCATTATGGCGATATCTTGATGAAATCTTTCGCCGTGTTCATCACTAACGTCTCCAAGGTTACCTGGGAAAAATTCAATATGAGAGTGGAAAAAATGCAATTTCAAGGACATCCTTGCTCCCAATGCATGATAATTCTGAAGCATGGTTGTTACGATTTCTTTGTAGTTGTCAGCACGATAGTTTCCAAGAAAATTCTTTGACACATTGACAAATGATTCCCATGCTTTTTTCTCCAGTGGGTTCAATGTTTTGGTGAATTCGCTATCATTAACTAGTATTTGAATTTGTGGTCCATTCAAGACACCTGCTTTCAACTTGGCTTCGGAAGCCACACCACCTAGTTTCTGAGATAAGTATAGAGTCCCAGCACCGAATTGATCCATAGCTTTGATGAAATTTTTAGCCAAACCGAGCTTTAGATGCAGTGGAGGCAAAAATATCTTTTCTGGATCTACAAGCGGACTGTGAGCACAGTTAAACCTTCCAGGCGCATCTCTTGGTCTTGTCGGCCATTCCTTTCTCACATAGTGCTCTGCATCAGCTCTGCTGTTCCACAAGCACAAAAAGCACATGTGCTTTGTGTAGCCACTCTGAAGGCCCAGTAGTAAACTGATGACTTTGAGATCGCCACATATCTTCCACTGGTGTTTCTCATACTCTATAGCGGCCAATAGAATTTTCATTGTTTCATAGCTCTCAGTCATTTTTGTTGCGTGTGCTATTGGGACAGATGGAAGCCGATTGCCATTGTGTAAAAGAACAGCTTTCAGAGAGTCTTTTCCTGAGTCTATAAACAGCCTCCAATCCTCTGTCTTGTATGTTTCAGACTTGCAGAGTTGTTGCATGAGAGATACTGCGTCCTCGCAATAACAAATGTTGTTTGCCATCTTGAAAAATGCAGACAGCTGTCTATGTCGGTAACGCGCTGTAGTGATATGCACTCCATCTTCTAGCAGGTTACGCTGCCTTAGTCTGGATCCCAAAACTTCAGCCTTTTCTTTTGACAAGTTTGGGTCCCTGATGAGATCATCAAGCGCTTCTTGAGCAAATAGTTTAGGCCTGGTATTTTCAGAGTCATCCTGGTAGTCGTTTTCCATTGAGGTAGAGGTAGAATCGGAATCACTCAATTCTTGTTCAGTCGGTTGGATTTGGGACTGGAAGTTCAGCACTGTGCGGTACTGGTCGGATTGCAGAAGCAATATTGGGGTACTGTACCTTGCCTCGTGTCTTGATTTTCATTCCTTTAATATTTGTGAGACAGAAGTAGGTGTCACTACTGTGGTCTTTAGGTTCACGCCATATCATTGGTACAGCAAACGGCATTCCTGAACTTCGTTTACCACACATCCACTCGCTCAGGTGGTTAACACAAGACTTACAGGCTACATGAGGTGCCCATTTCTTGTCTTGGTCACCCAAATGACATTTGAAGTAACTTTTGTAGTTCAGTCGAACAGCTTTTGTGATTGGTTTCTTGAGGCTACCAGGAGTGAAGGCACCACATATGTAGCAAAAACTGTCAGCACCGTTCACACACTTGCGACGTTCCATGTTTTGTTAATTTCAAAGTAATTACAAATCATGCAGGTGTAGATATGCAATATCATGAATCAGCAAACTGAAACAAACAAAAAAGCACAAATCAGGACAAAATAATTGCATAAGTGGAACCAATGAGCATATAAATTACTGTATGAATAGCATGGTACACTAAATATATAGATATGCTGGTTCTGGAAAACTGCGCCTGATACAGCTATACGAATGTCATAATTGAGTTCAGACTGTTTTGATCCAGAACCATGATAATTGCTTTTTTATGTTGACCAGTGTAATCGAAAGAATTGTCATTTGAAATATATAATAAGCTAACTCTACTCAGATGACAATCGTAAGGACAGTTGAAAGGTCTGCAGCGATACAATACATATGCTACCGCATTAGCTATACCTTCAGTACGAGATTTCAATAATTGATGTAATATTTTTTTATAATTAATAAAATCGGCAAGGGACCCCGTTGAAATCGACTTTCTTCACAAGAGCGTGCGTATGTTTCCATGCAAGTGTGCGTGAGTGTTGGAGCATCATTTTAAGTTAGGAAATAATTATGAGGTAACGTTGGAACAGTTTGGTATTTTGGCAAGGATTTTTCCCATTTCCTATAAATAAATGGAGATAAAAATATATACAAATACAATTATTACAATAAACGTTTACCAAGAATACATAAATATATTGTGAATGGCATGACATGAACTTATTAAATATGAGATTATGAGATTGAAATATGATATATCAATTTCCTCTTCACAAGTGCCTCGAAGAGCCGGATCGGACAGCTGGGATCGAACCAGTACAAACTTCATTGTATGAATTGTGTCGTTATACAGTTGTTTCTTTGTCTCCGTCTCCCTCTCTGATTTTTTCCGTGGTATATATGCTAATTATTTCACATGCAATATATTTAACATATATTATACTGTACTCTTTCATAATAATTATAAGTATAATGTTAGGATTTGTTTGACTTAAATCATCCTGAATACATACTGCATAAGTGAGAAAATTAGAAGAGGATTGTCTTATTTACTTATATTATACAATTTAACATATATTCATAAAATTTTTATTTATTTCAGTTAACATGGAAAAAAATTAATATCGATGTGCATTCAGTATGTGACGTTGATTACATAGGGAAATTATTTTTGACACATTAATATTTAGTCCAGCCACATTCATTCTCGATTACTTGCTGCAGCCTGTTCGGTTTCCGCCTCAGGACCTCCCACTCACGGTGTGTATGCTCGTGGTTCTCTCTTCAGTTGGCTCCCACACGTTCACAATATTGGCCCAAACGTTCTCTATAAGGGTCATATCACAACCTTTACTTGGTCAGTCTAAAACTTGCAAATTTCTTTGTTCTACAAACCACCGCCTTACAATCCGTGCGGTACGGATAGGACACCTACCGTGCATGAAAATTATGTTTTCGGGAAACGGGAAAGCATATGCACGCACCGAGGGAAGCATAACTTCTTCGAGTATTTCTAAATACTGTTCAGCTTTGAATCTTCCTTCTATGTCAGTCAGCTCTCCAAATCCGTGCAAATATATCCATCCCCAAACATTGCAAGTCACATGGCTACTCGCTGCTTCCTCATAAATATGCTGTCTAGCATATCGGGTGTTGTTCCTCCTTTAGCAATACAACCTTCCGTGAGAGGTAGATGAGAAAGTTTTTCGTTTGTTAATATTATTCTTCCACATTTATTAGTGTTATAAAAAAATCATGAACAACGTAAATGCTACGTCTAGTACATGGCTGGAAAGCTCAGAGGTCCGAGATTATGCTGTGACATAACTGTTTATTTCTTAAACATTACATCTGACAATGGGGCCCATTAGAATGGTTGCTTTTCCGTCAGCCACTCGGTATATTGTGTATTACTGCGTACAATGCGTCTTGACTGATAGTGCTGATGGTTGCAGTGATGTTTGCCGTCAAATCGTCGATACATGTTGATGATTCTGTCTCCAAAGTGTTGGCGCAGAAACTTAATCACACTTCATGCTGTGTGGCACCATCTTGCTGGAACAACATGTCTTCAAACGCAGTGTACCTTCGTTGCAGTTCAGGAAGGAGAAAGTGCTGCAACATGTGGAGGTAGAGTTAAGAGTTGACAGTCACAGTCAGAGTATTCTCCTCGAAAATACATAGACCAAAAATGAATCCAGCCGCAACAGCAGACCACACTGTCACTTTACAGGCTGCAGGTCTCTTTGAAGCGATGATCTGGGATTTTCCTGTGAGCCGAACCTGCAGTTTTGTTTGTTGACGCCACTTGTCAACTCGAAGTACGCCTCATCTGTGAAGATGACATTGTTGATGAAATTTGCATCTTCATCGCACTTGTGAAGAAACTACCGACAGAAATCGCGGCGTTTCCCAAAGTTTGCATCGTTCAGCTGTTACACAACCTTAATTTTGTTAGGCCACAAATGCAGATCTTGGTGGGGTATACGCCAAAGACTCCTTTGGCTGACACCAGTTTTAACTTCGTGGTTAAGTTAACAAGGGACTGGTCTGTTTCTCCTCATAATTCCATCGTGTCTAGTTTCTAGTGGTTATGGTTTTGGGTTTGTAGTGGTTAAGGTTTCTAATGGTTAAGGTTTCCGATTTCTAGTGGTTATAGTTTATGGTTTTAAGTAGTAAAGGTTACTGGTTTCTAGTGGTTAAGGTTTGGGGTTTCTAGTGGTTATGGTTTTGGATTTTTAGTTGTTAAGGTTTCTAATGGTTAAGGTTAAGGTTTCTGGTTTCTAATGGTTAAGGTTTCTGGTTTCTAGTGGTTAAGGTTTCTGGTTTCTAGTGGTTAAGGTTTCTGGTCTCTAGTGGTTAAGATTTTTTATTTCTAGTGGTTAAGGTTTTTCTTTTCTTATGGTTAAGGTTTCTGGTTTCTTGTTGATATCATTAACTCACCTGCCTCACTAACTTGTGTTCATTAACTGGTTTCTGACATTCGGGTCCCCAGTGGCTGACACTCAGGTCCCCAGTAATTGACACTCAGGTCCCCAGTGACTGACACTCGGGTCCCCAGTAATTGACACTCAGGTCCCCAGTGGCTAACACTCGGGTCCCCAGTGGCTGACACTCAGGTCCCCAGTAATTGACACTCAGGTCCCCAGTGGCTAACACTCGGGTCCCCAGTGACTGACACTCAGGTCCCCAGTAATTGACACTCAGGTCCCCAGTGGCTAACACTCGGGTCCCCAGTGGCTGACACTAGGGTCCCCAGTAATTGACACTCAGGTCCCCAGTGGCTGACACTAGGGTCCCCAGTAATCGACACTCAGGTCCCCAGTGGCTGACAATCGGATCCCCAGTTATTGACACTCAGGTCCCCAGTGGCTGACACTCGGGTCCCCAGTGGCTGACACTCGGGTCCCCAGTGGCTGACACTCGGGTCCCCAGTAATTGACACTCAGGTCCCCAGTGGCTGACACTCAGGTCCCCAGTGGCTGACACTAGGGTCCCCAGTAATTGATACTCTGGTCCCCAGTGGCTGACACTCAGGTCCCCAGTGGCTGACACTCGGGTCCCCAGTAATTGACACTCAGGTCCCCAGTGGCTGACACTCAGGTCCCCAGTGGCTGACACTCAGGTCCCCAGTGGCTAACATTCCTGGACCTCGGTGGTTTATCAGGATTAAAGGGTCTTTAGGGAGTTTATTTTCCTCTTAATTATTTGTGAGGAAGGAAGGAAGGAAGGAAGGAAGGCAGGCAGGCATTGTTGTCCCCAGGTCCTCCCGTCTTGTGTAATAATAAGCTTGGGGAGGACTCGTGAGGAGGCGGGGAGAACAATACCTCTGTTTAACTTACCACTTTTTTTCTCTTTCCTGTGTCTCCCTCCCCCTTTCTCTACCTGTTTTACTTATTTCTCTTCTCGTGTCCTTCATTTTCTTCTCTGTCTCCTGTTTTTTCTTACTGTCTCTCCCCTGTTCTTTCCCCCCTTTTCTCCCTTTCTCTCCCTGTTTTCTCCCATTTCTCTATCTGTTTCTCCGGCCATTCTCTCTACTGTCTCCCCCATTCTTTCCCTGTCTCCACACTCCGTTTTCTCCCTCAGTTTCCGGCTCACAAGACAGACAGTTCAAGGAAATGAAAACATTTTCTTCGTTTATCAAGTTTTCGTGGTTAAGTTTTAATGAGGACAAGGTAGTGAGTCAGGTGAGTAAATGAGAATAAGTTAGTGAGTCAGGTGAGTCAGATTTGAACTGCTAATTAACCATCAGTGTATAGATTTGAATTCATTAATACGGAATTTAAATATATGTTAACTTCACCGTATTCAAAATGGACTGTATCTCTGGACATGGATGCACTAACGTCTGACTTAGTTCTGCCGCGATAGCTCACTTAGCTCAAAATCTTAAGAGAGGGCAAAGTGAAAACTTAAGTTGACGTGCTGAAAACAAGCCTACGATTGTCTTCGCCCAAGACAGTCGTGGCTAAGAGCGTATTCTTCCGTGTCAGCTGATATCCGTCAACCAATCAGAGTGAACTTTACAAATATTTCAGCCAATCGCAGGGCGGATACTGATGTAAACACCAAACGCAGTTGGGAGACGAAAGTCTCATGCGACATTCAACACTACAGCCGCACATTAGAAACATTGAAGTCACAAAATAGGAATGCAAGGCTCCAAATTTCAACACCAACAACTTTATTCGCTGACAACTGAAGCTTGCAAAAGAAAACACGGCAATTTTCCCCAACTTTGACGAAATCAACACGAAAAAATGCACGGGATATTACTGTGACCAGTGTGGCAAGGATCTACCGAACCTGTGGGGAGTGTAGAAAGATCTTAGGTCAACAATCAAGCAGAAGGAAGCAAGGAGGAGACAAGCAATGAATCAATCAGGTAAGATCATTGTTTCGTATATTTTGGTTGTTCATACACTGGGCTTAGGTTAGGTTAGGTTAGGGTAGCCTCAAAGATGTTTACTTGGGGATTGATCAGCATTTTTTATGTATTTTTCTAAGATAGTCTATTTTATCTAATACATTTCATATAATAGTGGCTGCAAGGGCTGATCCAGGGGAGTCCTGGAGGTCCGGACACCCCTTTTCACCAGGAAATTCCAATACTTTTTCTTTAATGCAGTATTATACTCAGGCATTTTTGTATATATACTATTAGGCATACCAGCCAGCCAGCCTCTTGGGTGCCATTAGTCTTTTGAAGAAGCTGGTGTTTTATTTTAATGGCAATGGTTTAAAGCTTCATTCTAAAAGGGTTAAACACTCGCCATAGAGGAATTAAGTCGTATTATTTTTAAGGTTTAATCGATTGTCCTCAAAGGGCTTAAGCAATATTTAACCAAACATTATTGTTCATTTTGGGTTCAGTTTTCTATCACGGCCAAGTTTAAGGTTGTGGGGGGTACTACCTATTTTTCTTTGCGGGTGTGGGCTCCGAATTCGACTTTCTTTTTCTATCACACGGCATCTCGGAGTGCGTGGGTTCCGAATTCAACTTTCTTTTTCTATCACACGGCGTCTCGAAGTACGTGGGTCCCGATTTCAACTTTCTTTTTCTATCACACGACGTCTCGGAGTGCGTGGGTTTCGAATTCAACTTTCTTTTTCTTTTACACGGTGTTTCGGAGTGCGTGGGTTCAGAATATAACTTTCTTTTTCTATCACACGGCGTCTCGAAGTACGTGGGTCCCGATTTCAACTTTCTTTTTCTATCACACGACGTCTCGGAGTGCGTGGGTTTCGAATTCAACGTCCTTTTTCTTTTACACGGTGTTTCGGAGTGCGTGGGTTCAGAATATAACTTTCTTTTTCTATCACACGGCATCTCGAAGTACGTGGGTCCCGATTTCAACTTTCTTTTTCTATCACACGACGTCTCGGAGTGCGTGGGTTTCGAATTCAACTTTCTTTTTCTTTTACACGGTGTTTCGGAGTGCGTGGGTTCAGAATATAACTTTCTTTTTCTATCACACGGCGTCTCGAAGTACGTGGGTCCCGATTTCAACTTTCTTTTTCTATCACACGACGTCTCGGAGTGCGTGGGTTTCGAATTCAACGTCCTTTTTCTTTTACACGGTGTTTTGGAGTGCGTGGGTTCCGAATTCAACTTTCTTTTTCTGTCACACGGCGTCTCGAAGTACGTGGGTCCCGATTTCAACTTTCTTTTTCTATCACACGACGTCTCGGAGTGCGTGGGTTTCGAATTCAACGTCCTTTTTCTTTTACACGGTGTTTCGGAGTGCGTGGGTTCAGAATATAACTTTCTTTTTCTATCACACGGCGTCTCGAAGTACGTGGGTCCCGATTTCAACTTTCTTTTTCTATCACACGACGTCTTGGAGTGCATGGGTTTCGAATTCAACTTTCTTTTTCTTTTACACGGTGTTTCGGAGTGCGTGGGTTCAGAATATAACTTTCTTTTTCTATCACACGGCGTCTCGAAGTACGTGGGTCCCGATTTCAACTTTCTTTTTCTATCACACGACGTCTCGGAGTGCGTGGGTTTCGAATTCAACGTCCTTTTTCTTTTACACGGTGTTTTGGAGTGCGTGGGTTCCGAATTCAACTTTCTTTTTCTGTCACACGGCGTCTCGAAGTACGAGGGATCTGATTTCAACTTTCTCTTTCTATCACACGGCGTCTCGGAGTGCGTGGGTTCCGAATTTAACTTTCTTCTTTTTTTACACGGCGTGTCTGAGTTTGTAGGTTCCGAATTTAACTTTTGTTTTCTATCGCACGACAATATTGATGGGCATGTTTAACAAATATTGCCATTGGTCACAGTCGACATCCATGGGTGTGTAGGAGCCGTCACTAAGGTTGTGATGGAAGAAATCCACCTTGTCATACTCGCCATCTATCGGAATTAACTACTTATCATCCACCACACTGATCTGTCTGGTGAGGCTGAAGCCGATTTCCCAGTAAGCGAATCACATAATGGTGATGTGGATAAATTTTACGAGATTAATCCGAGAAGTTTTTTCAGTATGTGAATTATATCTAAATTCTTTGGCCTGGCAGCTGGGTCTATTTCCTGTGATTGTAAAATCCAAAAATACAAATCCTCATCAAGTACTGCGACGTCGTTGACCTCATATTTAAGTAGTTTTTTCCACATCCACCCCAGACTGTACACCTCACTCGCCTCCGAACACAGCCCAGTTTTTCGAACTTCAGGAGCGAACCACTATCCCAAAAGGGGATGATACTCCTTGAACACTTATGTTCCTAGCGGACGACCCATGCCGAAGTCAATAATGGTGACTTTGACATCGCATGGTGACACACATACATTATCATATTTGATATCGCAGTGAGCATAACCCTTATCAAGAATTGCCTACACAGTCTCATGGACTTGTATCATGAGTTGGAACAGAATTTTTTCTGTAATAGCACGCTTCATAAAGAATTCATCCAGGGTAAGTCCAGCGTTTGGGGAGAGCAGCAACTGCTTCTCAACTTACACACCTAAACACCGCTGCACACCGGCCACATCCTGGAGTCGCATTAATATATTTGCCTCGGCATTTAATGTCTTCATCGTTTCAGACTCACGGCGCTATTTCTTTTTAAAGTGTTTCACCACGATGTCTGGTGAATTATTATAGGTAATCAGGACACAGCTACCAAATCCTCCCCATCCAAGGTCAAAAGTTTGGGCCCCGTCGGTCTGTAGTAGCGCTTCGTAATCAGCACTACTGATTCTTGGGACGTTATCGTTAAGTTTTTCTTTGTCAAATAAAATCGTTGGCATTCTTATATGTAGGGGGTAAAACTTTAAATAGTTTTATCCTTATATCTACGCAACATAATTATACAGTATAGATTATACTCCTGTTAAATAAAAGTTACCTTGGATACGTCACTCATGTCTTTGGCAGTAGTGTAAGCAGCTAAGCATCCACTACACTATTATCTACTGTACACTATATCAACTACACTGTCATTCACATTACATCATCTTCACTACATCCACTACACTATCATCTACTGTACACAACATCAACTACACTGTCATTCACATTACATCATCTTCACTACATCCACTACACTATCATCTACTGTACACAATATCAAATACACTGTCATTCACATTACATCATCTTCACTACATCCACCACGCCATCATCTATACTGCATCCGCTACGCTATTATCTACACTACATCATCATCTACACTACACCCACTACATTTTTATCTACACTACATCCACTACATCATCATCTACACTACAGCCACTACATTTTTATCTACACTACATCCACTACATCATCATCTACACTACATCCACTACATTTTTATCTACACTACATCCACTACATCATCCTCTTCTCTACATCCATTGTGCTATTATCTACACTACATCGACTACATAGACAACAAACTAAATTGGAAACCACACGACTTGAAGGGGTCAAATTCTCCAGTTTCCGTCTCCACCTCCTCCGCCGACTCAAGTCCCTCGGAGTTCCTGCACCCGAGCTCCTCAGTGTTTACTCAACATTCATACTTCCCAAGCTCACCTATGCCTCCCCTACCTGGTCTTCCTCCCTAAATGCCACACAACGTAAACTCCTAGAAAAAGCGCAAAAGAGGGCATGCAAGATTATTCTCTCCCCTTCCTACTCCACGTATCAAGAAGCGCTCAACACACTGACCCTTTTGACTCTCACTGACCATCACCACGACCTCATCTGCAAATTTGGTAAGAAGCTTCTGCACCATTCTCGACACCGGCTCCTACTACCACCTGAGATCCCTAGCCCGAGAATTGCTGTTCGACACCACAACCGCATCCAGCCCATACGTGCACGAACTGATCGCTATAAGAACAGCCCAGTCCCAACCATTGTAAAAATTATCAATAACTTGTAATAAACCAGTGTATTCACTCCCAGTAAATACTACTTCTTGCACTGACACTATGTTGAAATGCCCTGTAGTTTGAGCTTTTCCCCATCTAGTTATTATATATCTTATTTATATCACTTATGCTATTTGTATATTATTTGTAATTCGAAACCTATTCCCCAAATATGTAACTGTATATTTTCAGCCTTCTGGCTGCCAACCTCTTTCAATAAACCGTTAATTATTATTATTATTATTATTATTATTATTACTATTTTCTCCATGACATCAACACTACATCCACTACACTTTTCAACTATACTACATCGACTACACTATTATCTACACTACATCCACTATATCTCACACACACACACACACACACACACACAGGTGAAGGACAGGCAGGGAGGTAAGAGTACTCAGGTGTCAATATTCTCATCCAGGTTAATTATCCCGAAGGACTATCACCACCCTTCGTCCTGTCTCGTTTCACGATATTGACCTCCTCCTCTTCCTCCTCTCATCATCCTTTTCTTCCTCACCCTTCCTTATTCTCTTCTTTCCTTCTCACTCTCTCACCTCCCTTTACTCTCCCACCTCCCTTCACTCTCCTCCTCCCCCCTTCCCTGACTCTTCTCCTCCCCGTGACTTTACTTTCGTTCTCTCATTCTCCTCTCCTCACTCCCTCTTTCTCCCCCTCTATCCCCTCTCAGTCCACCTTAGGGTAAAGTCTGAAAGTAGGTGTACCAGTGAACAATGGCAGTGATAGTGTCAGTGGAGCTTCTGAAGGAGCTGGTGCCTCCTCTCATAATGATGCGAGCTTGAGGGTGAGTAGCCAGAGCGAGAACGATTGTGATGGACGCATGAATGGTGTGAATTAGCCCCAGACTGCCAGCATGGTCTCTTTAATAACCTCAGGTTTGAAATCTGTCCTTAACCCTGAATTTCTTCCAATATTTTCTGAGGAGGAACTTGCGGGACTAATGAAGGAACCTGTGTATAAAAATCCAACTGGAATAAGGGCTGTGAGACGCATTATCAAGAACTCCGGTGGTGATGAATTTGAAATCGTTAACTTAATGCTCAGGTTCATATATGAAGCCAACGCGCAACTCTCTATACTCAGGTCAAGGTGAAACAAGTAACACGAACACTTAGGTCCATTTCATGGAACATCCGGAGTGCTAACTGGAGATGTTCGGGGTACTTGGTTCGAACTACAGGAGCGAACATAAACACCTGTAGAGTTCTGTAGGTTCTTATTAACGGAAATAAACAGGAGTGTGCTCACAAGCGCAGGTAGTCCTCACACTCCTATAGGGTCAACTGACCTCACTCTGACCTCTCAGGCGACATGTGGTAAGTGGTTCACTAGCAGCTTCCAGATGCCGCCAGGCACATTTATCTAAGCGTGTGGTGACATGAGACAGGGGCATTGCCGCACGCTACTGACTAGAGAAGTACTGTATATATATAGAGAACATACATGGTATACATACATACATAATATACATACATCCCCCCCTCTATACGCTCATAGCAAAGTCTTGAGCGGACCTTTTCCTGTGGATCCTTTCTGAGCGTCTGAGCACTGGTGATGGGGTCAGCGGAACGCGTTACAGGGCGGAGAAAACGGCGGTTCTTCCACCACACCCGACCGCTTGGTAACCGCACCTGGTAGTCCCGTGACCTACCGAGACCCATGACTACGCCCACTTTGCCCCAAAGTAGGGAGGTCGGGTCCTGGACACAGACTTGGGTGCTGGCACTCAACCTGGGGAGAAGACGGGCGTGGTTGTTGTGGTGGGCGACGACGTCTTGAATACGTTCGGCGGCTCGGCGATCAAAATCCTCTGTCTTGGCTTGCCACTCCTTGGAGAAGGACTGAGGGTGAGCAGGGACACAAGAACGGAAGGGGCATCCATACAAGACCTGGGCAGGGGAGCTTCCGGTGTAATTGGGTGTGTTGCCGAACTCAAGGAGACCCTGGTCGAAGGCCTTGCAGTCAATATTCCCAGAAGGGGCCACTTTGAGGATGAGGTGCTTCAGGGATTTGACAACAGCCTCAGCGTGGCCGTTTGACTGCGGGTAATGAGGCGGTGACAACACATGCCGGACTCTCCATCGGTCGAGGAACGCAGCAAAGTCCCGGCTTGTGAACTGGGGCCCTCCGTTGGTTCGCAGGCGCGCAGGAACGCCCACGTAACGGAAGTAGTGGCGGAACTTGCTGATGGTGGCGGCAGATGTTGTATCCTTACCGCACTTGATGACAACCGGCCAACCAGAGAGACGGTCGACGATAACCAGGAAGGACTCTCCTGACGCACAGAAAAAGTCGGCCGACGCAGACTCAAAGGGGCGGGTGGGGTTGTCGTCACTCATGAAGGGTTCGTGCTGCTGGCTGGGTTGTAGTACGTGGCGGGGCTTACACACCTGGACAGCATTGGAGATGTCGGGGTCGATGCCAGGCCGGAACACAGTCTGTCTTGCACGCTGTTTGGTGGTCTCGGCTCCATGGTGACTGTCGTGGAGGCTACCCAAGGCGTGGGGACGTGAAGCAGCAGGGACAACTACCGAAGGAGAGGTGTCACTGGCCAGAGGTAGGGGTAGGGCGGCAGCAGGGTAGTTGCTGCTCCCTTCGTGCACCCTGTTGGCGTATTTTACCTCGAGAATCGGTGATGGGAAGTCCTGGGAGATGATGGCTAACTCTTGGCAATGTCTGTAGGACAGCAAAGGAGTCGGGACACCATTATGCACGTCAATCCAGGCTTGGCACGACCTGTTACCTAAGGTGACATGTACATAGAGTAAACCTAGGGCTGGGGCCATCTGTGAACCATCTGCCGTGACGCGGAGGTCCTTGGGAGGCGGTCCTAGATCGCTTGGAGAGAGCCCCAAGCATTGCAAGTGCTGGGGACCGATGACCGTAGCCTCAGCGCCGGTGTCGTGCAGCATCTCGAGACAGGATGACACACTGCCGTAGGTCACGATGACGCTGACGTGCTGGGGGACTTTGGTCCTGGGACGCGCGGAGTACACCCTCCTAATATGGGTCGGGTGTTGTCCAGGGTCGTCGTGCCTCTGGTTTGGCGACTGTGGGCGGCCATCACTGGTGGAAGGGCGCTGCTGCTTCCGCCGACGCTGTCCCTTGGGTTTGGTCGTCGGGCAACACTTGTCGTAGTGGCCCAGACGGCCACACACATTGCACTGGACGCGTTTGGCTGGGCACCGTACTGTAAGTGACCAGTGGCCCTTGCGGTCACAACTGTCGCAGGTAGACTCGGCAGCTGGACACACCTGTGTTCCGTGCTGCCTACCACAGCTGTTGCAAAGGGAGCCGGGCGTGGGCGTGGTGGGCGTAGGCATTAGGGCAGACTTCTTGTCTTTCTTGTATTGGGACATAGCCCATACGGCTGTAGGGAGAGCGCGGATGGCAGAGGTAGCACACCTGGCAGCCTCATAGGAGCGACATACTGTCAATACATCCTTAAGAGAGGAGGAAGAGTCGAGGGAGGTGAGGCGTTGGACAAGCTCCTCGTCCTTAACACCCATCAGGATCACCTGCTTCAACTGGGTCTCCTTGCACTGCTGGTGATTACCGGGACATATGCCTATCTCTTCCGAGGCTCTCTTGAGTCGTACGTAAAAATCATCAAAAGTCTCGCCCTCCATCTGTCTACAGCTAAACAATTCCCTCCTGCTTCATTCCGTTGACCTTTGATGTGCCGTTCTAGAACATCCAGTACCTCCTCTACAGACAACAAAGACGTGGGGGGCACTTGCAACGTATGTTCCAACACATGCTGCGTTCCCAAAGACAGGCACATACGTAGCTGAATGAGTTGTTTCGGCTGTGGCAAGCTCTGGAGATCCACCATTGTAGCATAATCAATCCACCGTCGCCGCCACTCACGAAAAGTCTGGAAAGTCTCATCAAGCTTCAAGGTGGGTGGGGGGTTGGACAACCACTTTGGTAGAGGGAGGTTGACGAGGTATCTGAGCCAGTCGTACCGGAGTAGTGGAAGGGCCAAGGGCTTGATTAGCAGTGAGACTAGATATCAAAGCTGCAAACCGTTCTTTATCTTCCAATCTCCGTTGGTGGTCCTCAGCATGTCTTTTCACTTCATCCTGACGCATTTCCTCCCTCATAAGCTTCATCAGAGCAATTATCTCTGAGGACGAGGCTGAGGGTCGAGGGGTGTGGCTGGGAGAGGGTGGGGCGTCGCGCACTGACTGGTCATCTATCTCTGTAGAGCTGTCATCCGTCTGACTCATCCAGGCGCTAGGGACACCCCTGCGTGAGGCCCGGGGCATAATTACTTTATCTGTATATTGTATCTCGAATCAGTGTTGACCGGTCAGCCCGTCGTATCAACCAGATCTGAGACAACAAAATTAATTGAATACACAGATAAGTAACTTATATATATATATATATATATATGTATGCAAGTAAATCACTGTAGGTGTGCGTGATCTAGGTATATGCTGATAACCACAAGGAAAGAAGAAAACACGAAGTGTTTTCTTCTTTCCTTGTAGTTATCAGCATATATATATATATATATATATATATATATATATATATTTCATTAGCCCAATAAAGCACGCGGACTTCTACATACAATCAACACCTCAACCCGCCAGGATTCGAACCCACGGCCCACAAGCCTATGACTGTGACCGGGGAACGCTAACCGCTGGACCACCAGGATGCTAAAACCAGTCCTAGACTCTGTTATATTTCACACAAAGCCTGTTCAACGAGCTTATGGCGCCGTGAACCTCTAATGGGGACCACCCACACCACTTAGGTGGTCAGAGTAACGTTTTACCAAATCCGGCTTCGAAACACGAGGATCCATATATATTTCATTAGCCCAATAAAGCACGCGGACTTCTACATACAATCAACACCTCAACCCGCCAGGATTCGAACCCACGGCCCACAAGCCTATGACTGTGACCGGGGAACGCTAACCGCTGGACCACCAGGATACTAAAAGCAGTCCTAGACTCTGTTATATATATGCAAGTAAATCACTGTAGGTGCGCGTGATCTAGGTATATGCTGATAACCACAAGGAAAGAAGAAAACACGAAGTTCCCAAGCGCTTTCGTGTAATTCACATCTTCAGGGGTGAGTACACGAAAGCGCTTGGGAACTTCGTGTTTTCTTCTTTCCTTGTGGTTATCAGCATATATATATATATATATGAGTTGGTGTGTGCAGGCGGGGGTAGCATGGAGGGAGGCGGTGGGGGGTGAGCAGTGGGGGTAGTTACCCTCCAGGCAGCCTGGGACGGTCGCGCTGGCGCACCACTCCTCACAAATGCCCTATATCAGCCTTCCACCTTAGGGGATCCTTTAAAACAAGGACACACACACTTTAACACTACATTGCTGACTACCTCTCCCATCGACAGGCCCGTGTCCGGTTTCAGGGCCACTACTCTACGAGCAGGGACCTTGATCTTGGCACGCCTCAGGGAGGTGTACTCAGCCCTACACTCTTTAATGTACTCATGAACTCCATCTGCCACCTCAACGACATCTTTGCTGAGCGCGCCCTAGACGGTCACATTATAAGCTACGCTGATGATATCCTCCTCCAAATTACTACAGTGCAACATGAACAACCTATACTCTCCACGTTCACCCGGACCTGTCAAACACTCGGGCTAGTCATCTCACACACTAAAACCAAGTTCTTCTCACACTTCCGGCGTCAGACTCCGCTGACTCTGCAAGGATAAGACATCGATCAAGTAAGCACCAACAGGTACCTTGGTCTACCCGTGCGTGCCACTACCAGTGCCACCACCTCTGCTGTCGCCGCCCACGTCATCTCCCAGTGCCGCCAACGAACGAGGCCCCCTCCAGTCCCTTACCCACTGCCTCAAAGGAGCCTCTGTCAGGATCCTACGCCTCATGTACATTGCTATCGTCAGAGCTGTCATAGATTATGCTTCCCCTGTCCTTGTAGTTGCCTCCCAACGCGAGAAACAAAGCATAGAGAAAATCCAAAACAGAGCGATGAGACTCATCCTCGGCTGCCCTATGACCACCAGAATAGAAGTCATGTAGCGTGAACTGATCCTGCTTCCCGTCTGCGATCGAATTACTGCTCTCAATGCCATCCTAGGTGTTAAACTCCTTCGCGGTGAGAAACCGACTCCCCGTCTCGCTCACTGAATTCCCATCTTGACTCTCTCCTGCGCCGGCCTGGCCCCACTACCTCTTCCTCCCTCTCTCAACACTGGCCCGTCCACACTGCTGCTGACATCCTGCGTTATCACCTCTACACCCCCTCGACCTCTCTCCCTCCCGAGTACACTCATCCACCTCTACCGCAGTGGACCTCCCCGTGTGTTGATGTTGTCGTCCACACCTTTCCTGGTCGTAAATCCACCCAACTGAGGTATATGCTCAAACTTAACTGCCTTGAGCATATTGATGATGTCGCCTCTTCTCTTACGACCTCCCTCCCTCCTGTCCTCGTCTACTGTGATGGGTCTGTCACCACGCTGGGCTGCGCTGGGGCAGCTGTATGGATTCCTGAGCGCCAGGCTCGCAAGAAAATCAGGGTCCACGACTGGGCCTCCTCCACTGACACTGAAAGAATAGCCATCCTCGCGGGCATTCATGAGGGGGCGACCTATGTTCGCACTGAACGCCAGAACCTCCTGATAATCAGTGGCAGCACTTCTGCGCTAGCGAGGCTCAAATTAGCCTCCCCCCCTCTCCTGCCGCCCAACACACCCTAGCCGCCGTCACCAGGCTAGAACAAACTGATGACATCCGTGTCAAGTTTATTTGGACCCATCACCTATAGGAATAACTGCCTGTGACACTGTTGATCGACTTGCCAAAGAAGCGACACAAGAAGAAGATATTGAAGCCACCCTCGCCCTCTCCCTGAATCATCTCAAATCTCGCATACACGCCACACAACGAGAAGCATTCGACGTAAAATGGACACACCTGAAACAACGGGGCAGCGTCACACTATGCCACTATGACGCTGTAACCGGTGACTCCAACAGCCACTACAAAGAGTATCAATCTCTGACTCGATCTCAACAGATTATATACATGAGACTGCACCTAGGGTACAGGTACCTATGGGAGTACATTGGCAACCCTGAGCCTGGCCGCACTGTTTGTAAACTTTGTGGCCAACCCGACTCTCACACCCTCCGTCACTACATCCTCACTTGCCCTGTGACCTCCTCCTACAGGTCCCCAGCCGTTACCAACACCTCTTCCCTCCCTGATCAGATATCCCTCCTCCTAGTCACTGGCCTGGCACTTGACATTATTAGGGACCTGCCACGCTTTGCTATAAACAGATGAAATATACCGAGAATTCCCCCCCCCCCCCTCACTCATCATTCTGTCACTTTATGTAACTTGCTGACAAAACCCATGACCCTTCAGGCCTTTTACGCCCTTAATGCATGAGTCATAAAGGCAAGCATGAACTCTGCATGCTTCCCAGTTGGGCACTGTAAATGCTTCTGCGCTTCACCTTGCACAGGATGTAAAGGGGTGCCCAATAAAGTAGCCCCCTCCTGGGCAACCTGTAGACTACACACACACGAGGGGCACTTAAAGACACTTCACAGGGAATTGCGGTCACTGCACACTGCTCAAAACAAGTTCATCATTCAAACGAATTTCTGTGGGAGACAATGGCACGGATGACGGAGTTGACGGAGGAGATCTACCGGTCTTGATTTTACACGAACGCACTTATTTCCACTTAATCGATTACTTGATACTCACTGCGCCATGGAAATGTTCGGGGTACTTGGTTCTAACTACAGGAGCGAACATAAACACCTGTAGAGTTCTGTAGGTTCTTATTAACGGAAATATACAGGAGTGCACTCACAAGTGCAGGTAGTCCTCACACTCCTATAGGGATCAACTGACCTCACTCTGACCTCTCAGGCGACATGTGGTAAGTGGTGTATTAGCAGCTTCCAGATGTCGCCAGGCACATTTATCTAAGCATGTGGTGACATGAGACAGGGGCATTGCCACACGCTACTGACTAGAGAAGCACTGTTTATATATAGAGTACATATATGGTATACATACTGTACATACATAATATACATACACTAACTGCAGAATTAATAACCTACAATGGTTTGTTAAAGTTTTTAACATTGATGTACAGTAATTGGTTTACAAGAACCTAACACATCCAGCACCCAGGATAGCTGGATTTACAGCATACAATAGTGTACAGAATGGTCTGGTCTGTAAATGGATCAAAACTCACAATGATGAAAGTATTCACTATCAACAATTTACAGTGAAGACAGCAAACAGTCAATTTTCTTTGTCTAACATCTATGTTCGGTGTAATGAGCTGCGAGCGGACGTGTTGCCAAAGCCATCAGGTAATAATGCTATGTTGTGTATAGGTGAACTGATATTACTTTATTGTCTAATCATCACTACATATAACATCATCCATTATCACTACATATAACACCATCCATCATCACCACATATAACATCATCCATCATCACTACATATAACACCATCCATCATCACTACATATAACACCACCCATCATCACTACATACAACACCACCCATCATCACTACATATAACACCATCCATCATCACTACATATAACATCATCCATCATCACTACATATAACACCACCCATCATCACTACATATAACATCATCCATCATCACTACATATAACATCATCCATCATCACTACATATAACACCATCCATCATCACTACATATAACATCATCCATCATCACTACATATAACACCATCCATGATCACTACATATAACATCATCCATCATCACTACATATAACACCATCCATCATCACTACATATAACATCATCCATCATCACTACATATAACACCACCCACAATCACTACATATAACACATCCATCATCACTACATATAACACCAGTCATCATCACTACATATAACACCATCCATCATCACTACAGATCGGTAAAGTACTTTCCGAGATTCTCGTGCGGACACACAAGCAAACAAATAAACAGACAGACAGACTTCTTTGTTTTATATATATAGATATACTGGCAGAATCGGGTTGGTTGGATTTTTTTTTTTTGAGATCCCCACATAACACTTGCTATCCACGCCAAGTTTGGTCCAGATCGGTAAAGTAGTTTCCGAGATTCTCGTGCGGACAAACAGACAAACAGACAGACAGGTAGACTTCTTTGTTTTATATATATAGACTAGCAGAAACGCCGCCCTCCGGGCAGCTCTTTCGCTAGGCCACAGTAGGACGCCACCCTCAGGGAGGCTCCACATTGTCTCACTGTAGTGCATTAGGGTAGACCACATTTTTGGTTTTGCCATTAGGAGCATATCTGTACAGATTTTTGCCAGCCCCTGGTTTTTGTCGATGGTCATGGCAAAGCTCTTTTTAACCGGGAACTGAAGTCGCTTGAACTCAAATGGCATGTCATTGGTGATGAGAGGTATCCTTGGTATAAGCACGTCCTCTCCTTTAGCTTTTCCTGTCAGAATTGAAGCTTCCAGTACATGTGGCATCATGTTCTTCACCACCAGTCTTGTGCCATTGCAGAGCCTTGGTGGTTCAAGATTTCTTAAGAGCATTATAGGAGTTACAATCTTGAGAGTGAGGTGGTGAGGAGGCATTCCAGCGGGCTCCAAAGAATTAAGGAATTCTGCAGGGTACTGGACTGCTTGGTCCTGGTCGATTACTCTACCAACAGACTCGAATGAGGCCTCACTGCCTGGAAGCTGTTTGAGTAGAGTCATGCTGATTTCAGCCACTGTTTCATTCTTTGGTGCCAGAATTGCGCGTTCACGCAGCCACTTGTGATCCTTGTAGTGGTGGATAATGTTTGGGTAGACCATGATAGTGAGCTCAGTTGAGGATTTTACAACATTTCCACATCCTTGAGGAATTGGTTATTTGTCCTTCTGAATCAACAGGGAAAGTTCCATTCCCAATCTGTAGTAGAAGGTTTGCAAACCGTCCAGCATACTGATCTGTTTGTGGATAGGGTGAGTGTCCGAACACTTCTCCAAAGGTATGATGCCTTGAGGCACGCATTCAGTTCATAAGCTGGAGTGCTTCGAGGAACGACAGGTAGGGTCTGACGAAAGTATCCAGCAATGACCATTGTAATGCCACCCATGAGCTGGTCATTTTCTCGTATGTCTTGCAAGGTCCTGTCCAATGCTTCAAACGCTAACTTATGAGACATAGTGCATTCATCCCAGACTATGAGGCTGCATTTTTCTAAGAGTTTTGCCTTTTTGATGTTGCACACTGGATTCTCATCGTGAGCCAGGTTGAGAGGCAGTTTAAAAGTTGAGTGTGCAGTGCGTCCTCCTTCTAGTAGTGTTGCGGCAATGCCTGAGGATGCCACAGCAAGAGCAATTTTCCCCTGATGACGTACTTTGGCCAACAGGAGGTTGATCAGGAATGTTTTTCCTGTCCCGCCAGGTGCATCGAGAAAGATCATACCTCCCTGCTACGCTTGTATCACCTGCAAGATCTGTTCATAAGTATTTACATGTTCAGGCACCAGGTGAGGCTCATTTTCTTCAACAAAATTCACCAGAGCTTCAACTGAGTAGTCTGTCTCTCTGAGCAACTCCCAGTTTGCAGCTACTGGTTCTTCTCGGTTTGGGGACGGCAATCCAAAATCAGAGCCCTGTTGAACATCTCATCGATGAACTCAATCTCTAGACCAAGATGTTCTCTTCTTGCTTGATGAAGCACATCCTCTGAAAGACTTTCTTGGTAGTTTTTCCAGAGCTGGTTTGGGTTGGAAACTCCACATGTAACAATCATGATGGCAAACAGGTTCCTCATTCTCGTTGGCGATTGAGTAGCTGCTGCCTCCTCTAATGTGTCATTCCAGTGACCATCATCTTCTAGTAGCCAAGGAGACTGCACGGTTCCTGATAGGTTCTGCAGACTTGTCCATTCACTGTCTTGAGTGCTGCATATGATGTTGGGCCACGGATGTGGTGCAAAACTAGTCTCAAACAGTAGCATTCAAAGTTGTTGGGGTGAACCGTGTAGACACGTCCCAAAGCATTGTGTGACATTACCTACCCGACACACTACATTACCGACCCTCCACCCTACACTACCTGGCCTACACCCTACACTACCCACCCCACATTACCCACCCTACATATTACACTGCCCACCCTCCACACTACAGTACCCACCCTACATACTACACTACCCACCCTGCAAACTACACTACTCATCCTACACACTAAACTACCAACCCAACAGACTACACTACCCACCCTACACATTACAGGTCCCGCCCTACGCATTACACGACCCACCCTACACATTACACAGCAGCAACAGGCTGAGCCACTGTAACCTGCTCTCACGACGAGACTATCTTATTGGCAGCTGACTGTGTACTTATGTCCTAAATTCAGGGAGGCAACCAATCACACCAGCTCACCTCACCACGTCTGGGCTTTCAGAGGTGATGTTTAAAAGCAAGAAGTAGTTCACTTCCTTAAGACGCTTGACTGAGAAGGTCAGCCCATGACTGCTAAGAGGATGTGGTGCCTAATTAGCCTCGACTCCCTCCTTACTTCACCAAGTTTCCCTCACACGCAACAACTGGAGACGCTGCCGTTCATGTTGATAAATTCTACAATTTTCGTGATATAAAACATATATCAGTATAAGACAACGCATTCTGACGACCGCTGAACACTAGACAGTTGCTCTCCGAAGAGATCGCTCTGTATAGCCGACCTGCTGAACCTCTCTGCTGGCTCTAGGTCAGCTGTGTTGTTGTAGGTGCCACTTCTCCCTGTTTGTGTGTGACGTCAAGTTCTCCTCACAAAAATTCTCAGCGAATACTTTCACCTTAAAGACTGCACTGACCTAACCTAAACTAACCTAACCTTACCTTAACAAGACACATTAACGATAATAACACAGATTCTTTTTTTTTTAATTTTATGAGTTGTTTTTAGTACCAGGTGATGGTGGTGGCACTTACCTCATGGTACCAGGTGATGGTGGTGGCACTTACCTCATGGTACCATGGTACCTAGTGCTGCCCTCACAGTCGGGGGGTTCTGTGGTGAGGGGGGGCCGTGAAGTTTCTGACATTGTGTTCCTCTGCCATGACGAGTGACTCTTCAGCAGCACATGACACAGTTTACAGGACAAGTAACAGGAGAAGGTGAGAAGCGATATATAGTATAGAGTAAGTACCTGTAATGGAACTTCTTGGATCACCTGAAGATCAGACACTCCAGCTTATTTCACAGTTAATTTAACCACCCTAACGCTAATCTAACCTAACCTAACCTAACCACGTCAGGTACCATATGGGTAGAATAAGTTGTTGTGTGTATTCTTCAGGTGATGCATCTTTTTTTTCTAAGACGAAAGTGAGAAGATGAACCAAGTGTCAAGTCTTCAGGGTCGCCGTCGTTCATTAATAGATGACGGTAATAAGGACGAGGTGAGGGTGTAGTGTGGAGGCCTCGCTGCCCTACAACACTGTCTCACTGACTGATGCTACAATCTACAGAAGGCGAGCCACAGGTTCTGCCTCTCTATATGTGACCTGATCTAAGAAACGAGACCCATGTGTTGAGTTTGGAACATATATGGCACCTATCAGACTAAAATGGTAAATGAAAATGATAAACACGACACACACACACACACACACACACACACACACACACACACACAAAGATAGATCATACTACTGACACAGACACACACTTTAACATTCTCAAACATAACTTGTAATTATTGATGACAAGTGCCTGTATCAACCCAAAATAGGTGTTTAATGATGATAGTTTGTTTACTTCTGGTTTACTATGTGTTTCTGCGCTGAATAACATCGTCTGGCGTTAATTATAAGTGAGGTTCCCATAGTAAAGGTGTTATAAGTGGGGTCCCATAGTGAAGCGGTCTTAAAGTCTTAGTAGTTATCAAAGTAAACTAACTCCTCACAACACCACCACCAAACCTAGATAAAATACATGATGAGTTAAGTGTATAGAACACCTTGAGATCGTATCCTCACCCTCCCTACCCCCCCCCCCCACTTCCCTCCTACACCCGAACACCCCCCACGCCACCCCCACTTCCCACCCCCAACCCCCCCACGCCACCCCCACTTCCCACCCCCAACCCCCCTCCCCCACGCCACCCCCCCACTTCCCACCCCCAACCCTCACCCCTTCCCTCAACACACCCCCCAGCCCACCCCTCTCCCCCATCCCCCAGACAGCAGGCACGTGTTATATAGCTGGAGCTTTACCTCAAAATTCGACAAATTTAATAATAGGAGGCAGAGGCAGCAGCACCAGTGCGTGTCATTACCTCACTAAAGTCTCGTCCAACTTTTGAATGAATCTCTGAATGTTGCCTTCTAATTTACCTCAGTTTAAGGGTACAACTTGTACCATCACTTGGAGGCCGATTGTCTGCTGCCGACCTCACTATACTGTTATGAGCATCTACCTATCTATCCATCCATCCATCCATCCATCCATCCATCCATCCATCCATCTACTACTACTACTACTACTACTACTACTACTACGACTACTTTTTTTTTTTTTTTTTTTTTTTTTTTTCTCGATAACGTGGCCTCCAGCCTCCCCCAATAGCCACACCTTCGCCACCATTTATTTACCTTAATATTAAATATCCTAATACATAAGAAGCTATCCTATCTGTGTTAAATTAGTTGAGCCGCAGATCCATGCGGCATTCAGTGACTGTAGCCTCATAGTCAATATCTGCAGCAGTTGTCGGAGTAGGGGCAGAAGCTCTCGTTCCCCTGAGGCAGAGCAAAGCAGACCGAAGGAGAGAGAAGGACAGTCGACATCTCATCCAGGCTGTGACATAACTTCTGGGCTGCTGCTTCTGTTCGGAGATCAGCTCCGCGAGTCTGGCGTAGAAACATCTTGCACTTGGGCCCATCCCACCAGAGGTTGTGAACACTAGAGGAGTGAAGCTGCCTTGATCAACATTTTGAATTCTCTCCCCATATGCCCTTCTCTTGTGGTTCTCGTTCCTCCTATGCGCAGCATCGAGAGCTAGGTTACGGTGACAAGCGGCCATGGGATAAAAAATCCTGATGTCGAAGAAAGCTCGCTGTCCCCGCGTCCAGAATCCTCGAGCACTGACGTCCACACGGGCTTCGTTAGATGTGTTTGAAGTCCTGTGTTGGAGGATCTCGCCATCCAGTGGAAGGAGGGTCGGTTCTACCATGACGTCCCGGCAGATTTCCTTCAACATATTTGCTGTGAGATCCCTTACCTCGTCATGCCTCATGCATATGAAGCCCCCCTTCTTGCAAACCATGGCGTGATCGCCATCATAGGAATAGCCACACACGCATTGGGAGGGCAAACTACTACGACTACTACTACTACAACTTTTTTTTTTTTTTTCAAAGCCTCCAGCCTCCCCCAATAGCCACACATCTTGCACTTGGTCCCATCCCACCAGAGGTTGTGAACACTAGAGGAGTGAAGCTGCCTTGATCAACGTTTTGAATTCTCTCCTCATATGCCCTTCTCTGTCGTTCTCGATCCTCCTGTGTGCAGCATCGAGAGCTAGGTTACGGTGACATGCGACCATGGGATCAGAAATCACCTTAGTTGGTGATTTCTGAGGTGACTAGAAAGGCCGATACGGGACAGGCAGAGTCGTTTACAGATGTTGCACGTGTGGAGGGCTACATCTAGTCTGGGAAGGAAGACGGTAGCGTCTTTCCTGTGTTGGCTCTTGTCTGCCTCGGTTTGCAGTCGGGTTAACTCGAATTAGTGACACCTTCTCGTGTGGTGCTCCCCAAGCGTTACTGTGCGGGGTTATCGTCTCCCAAGTGACAGGGATGATTTGGCCAGCGTTACGTTTACTATTCGTCAGGTGACTGTAAAGTAGCTGCTTTAGCAGTCTACTGTTCCCGAGTTCTTCCCCTATTGTGATATGTCTGATAGTATTTTCTTTATTTGTTAATACTAAGTCTAATATATTGTCACCTCTAGTAGGCTCTGTAATTAGGTGTTTTAAAAAATTGTTCTGTACTGCATCTAGGAAGTCTTCAGATTCAGTCACCTATAATGTTGTCCCAGTCAATATTTCTGAAGTTGAAATCCCCCATAATGCACAGGTTGTTGTATAGATTCATGGATATATTCATGGATAATAGAGAGTGGTAGTAACTCTCGACAAGAGCTGCCATGCACAGGCCAACCGGCCTATTGCAGACTCCTTATTCTCTTATGTTCATATGTTATCTTGCTGCCCTACTCATTTCCTGCCATTTGGGTTGAGCTGCTTTTTTTCCCAAGACTTGGGAGCCTGTAAATCACTCCCATAATTAGTTTTTCTCTTCCTTCCTCAATTTCCACCTATACAGACTCGGTTCCTTTTTCACCCTTAATTGTATTATGAATACAGCATTGCAATGTATCCTTGACGAAGAGTGCTACCCCTCCCCCCTTTCCTACCTTCCCTGTCTTTGTGAAAAAGGTTGTACCCTTCTATGTGATACTCTGATAAAATGTTCTTGCTCACCAGATTCGTCCAAGTTTCGGTGAGTGCTATGACATCTACATTCTCGGTACATACAACCGCTCTCAGCAAGTCTATTTTATTTTTAATACTTCTACTGTTTGTATAGTATACATTTAAACCTACCCTTCCTTGGTCCTGTTTGACACCTTGTCTTGAGTGACCAATTTTACTCCCCAGGACCTGCTTGTTTTATGACTTCCACTTACCCTGACCTCTCTCTACTGGCGAAACCCTCCCCCCCCCCCCTTTGGAGTGACAATTTCTCTCTCCAGGGAAACAGACAACGTGATGACCCCAGCTTGAGACAAGTGTACTCCGTCACACCTGTACAGGTAGTCGTTGTCATAGAACGGTCGCCAGTTATCAATGAATGCCCAACCATTGATTGCACAATGTTTTTCCAGTTGGCAATTTATAGCAATTGTCCTGCACAGTGCACAGCCATTCACCATCAACTCCTCTTCTAGGCAAGACACTACTGTAAAACCTCGCTTTGCGCGGTTTCACTTTACACGTTTCCACGTTTACGTGGTACCCTGCCGAACACGGAATGCTCACTTTACACCGTGCGTGTACCCTTTTACACAGAGAGCGGCTGGCGGTCCTCTCGCACCGCGCCATTTTTGGATTCAAACCTCCCGCCATCTCTCCCGCCATCCTGCCATGTTAGGTAAGTGGCGCGAGTAGGTTGCGCAGTGTATGTCTTTGTTGCGTTATCGGTGACGTCATATGACGTATCTGACTGTGATTGGGCCAAGCATCCTTACCCTCCTCCCCCGCTAGCTGTGATTGGTTTAATGTACTATGACGTGCCCCGCCACGGGAGAATTCAAGCCCCTTGACCTACCCGTGTCAGTTACACCCCTCCCGGCTACACTGTGAATATCGGTATCCATTGTTCCATAAGAATGGCTTCCATCGGACCACCACCACCACCACAAAGTAACCTTGCATTACCTGGACCCAGCCGCCCTAAGCCAAAGAAGATAGGACGTTCCCTAAGCTACGAAATTAAATACAAGATCATCCAAAAGTTGGAGAAAGGAACAAGACAGGTTGATCTCGCGCGCCAGCATGGTGTTAACGAATCTATGATCCGGACAATTAAGAAGGATGCAGCCAAGATAAAGGAGCACATAAACATCACAAAGTCTACAGGTGCTTCTATGATCAAGTATTGCCACAACCAGGTGCTTCTCAAGACGGAGAAATTACTTGTGAGTTACTTGATTCGTCAGGCGCGACGGAACATGGCAGTGGACACGCGCTCAGTTAAGGAGTACGCACATGAACTGTATACTGCAGTGTCACGTAAGATGGGAACTGCAGAGCCCAAACCCTTCAATGCTTCCTCTGGGTGGTTGCGGAGATTTAAGAAGAGGAACAAGATCACCAGCATTAACATTGGTGGTGAAGAAGCTAGTGCTGACCGTGTTGCGGCTAGGGATTTTCCTCCGTTTTTACGTGAGATTATGGAGGAAGGACAGTACACCGACGACCAGGTGTTTAACATGGACACATCTGGTCTTTTTTTGGAAAAAGCTACCTTCCATGACCTTTGTTGTGAAGAATGCCAGCAAGTGTCGGGGCCGGAAGTTGCAGAAGGAGCGCATCGCCGTCCTGTTTACCACCAATGCCTCCGGTACCTGTAAGCTCAAGTTATCGGTGATCCACACAGCATGCAAGCCGCACGCGTACAAGAGCATGGACATGACCAAGCTAAATGTCCACTGGCTGACCGCACGTAGGGCGTGCATGTTCTCTTCTCTGTCCTTCTCCTGGTTTGATGACTGTTTCGTTCCCAACGTGAAGAAATTCTGTGAGCAACAGAATGTTGCATTCAACATTTTGTTGCTGCTTGACAACGCAGCAGGACACTCGCCCCTACTGTTAGATCGTCACCCCAATGTAAAAGTGGTCTTTTTTCCTCCCATCACTACGTCATTAATATAGCCCATGGACCAAGAATTGATCTGTAATGTGAAAGCTGCCTTCTCTGCAAAGAAATTTAAGCTCCTGAACGACTCTACCAACACCAAGGATGAGTTGCGTAAGCTGGGTGACACCGACAGTGAGACTAAAAGCGACGAAGACAAGGAGCAACAGTTGGCGACTCAAGAAGTTCTCGTCAAACAGTTTTGGAAGAAGTTTAATGTCAAACAAACTGTAAACTTCTTGGTGGAGGCATGGGATCAGCTGTCTATTGCTACGATTCGTCACGCATGGAGACATGTGTTGCATGGCATACCAGCTGAGAGGAGGAGTCAACCTGTGACTGGTGAGGTTCAGACTGTTGCAGTAACAGTGGACCTTGTCAGAGAAGCTGCGCACAATATTACAGCTGAAGGCTTCTCCGAGACCACCAACGAAGACATCCTGGATGTGATCAGAGATCCTGAAGTGACTGCCGACGAGATGTTGGAAGATGATCACGTCAGTGAAGAGGAAGAAGGTGCGTCTTTCTCCGAAGAACACAAGTTAAGTCATAGTGATATTAAGGGTGCCATGGAGTGTGCAGAAAAAATGAAGTCCTTCCTTTCCCGCGACAATGACGATGACCGCAATGAAGTCTTCCATACCCGGCTGGTGCAGGTTATGGAGCCGTATATCACGGTGTATCAAGACAACATTAACACTAGCCGTCAAAAAAGCATTACCGAGTTCTTCGCCCGCAACCCACCACAGCCAGCCAGAGCCAGTGATAGTGACAGTGAAAGTGACTTTGAGGGATTTGTCAGGGAAGCCCCAACAACTGTAAGTGACAGTGATGGTGATGCACCTAGTAATGGTGATTCACCTGAGGGCCAGTAATCTGCCCTCTGCCTCGGAAGCAGCCTCCATCCCCATATGCCGACCCATCTCTTCTACTAACGTAAGTGTTCAACATAACTTTTAGTTTTCCTAACCTAACCTAACCTTTATTTTTCCTAACTTAACCTTTATTTTTCCTAACCTCTTCTATATTACTTGTTTGTTCATACCATCATAAAGTTAAGATAAAATTTTTACTACAACATAATTGTGTGTCGTCAAAAAGTGGAGTTTGGGGGTCGGGCCAGTCTCTATTGGAATTAATCCCATATGTTCTGTTGTTCACTTAATGCGGTTTTCACTTAACGCAGTACCCTGTGGGTTCAATTGACTGCGTTAAGTGGGGAACTACTGTATATATATATATGTGTATATATTGTTACGAACCCCTCCACCGATTGTCTTCATCTACCTACCCAGCACCACGAGCAACGCCATCTAGGGACGAAACACGAGTATGGCTCGTCTTAGTTACCACTCCCGGGTTTCCCTTCTCCATATCCTGGTTGTTGCGTCACTTCCGCCTCAGTCTACTTTGTCAGCTCCAATTCGAGGAGAGGACACACTTCACTCTGGGAAGCGACCACAGGATCACCTATCCTGGAAACCTACGGCACAGTGACTTTTTACCGTCTTCTACCATACTCAGCCTTGCCCGTCAGCCATCTCAGCTCCTCACTTAAGTATTTGTAATCTTGTATTGCCTCTCCCCACTCCACATTGCTTCACTATTGTTCTATGTTTTATTACTATGTATATACTGTTCGTGTTTAGGTTAAGTTTGGTTAAGGGTAGTTTATAAGCTGAATATTTTGTTAAGGAATTTATGGTACTTTATTATATACAACGAAAACTCGCATCCTTTGTCTACCCTTTTTTTAGTCCGATTGTCTTTGTTTTTTTTTTGTTGTTACCTGTTGGGATCTGGGTAGACGTATAACTATATTCTAAATCCCCAACTCGTAACAAATGGCGACCGTGACAGGACACGACCTTAAGTACCATATTCCTTCCTCCCTTGTTACTCAGTGTTAATTACCCCTCCCAGTCACTTCTGTTTACAATTGCTTTACGGTGGTTTAAAGTTTCCTTCATATGTGTGTGCATATATTGGTATTACCGTATAGTAAGAGTGACAGACGTAGGATAATAGGTTCCAAGTGTCATAAGGCTTACCTGTTATTACACGTGGCAGTCGTGTGGTAAGTCTTATCGAGTGTAGGGAAGAATCCGGATCTGTTTAATGCCGTACCCTCGCTCCAGAGTAGGCTGTTCCATAGTTACTAGTTTAGAGTGAAGTGATATCTTGGGACGCCCCTCTCTACCAGGACCCCATAATTATAAAGCCTCAATTATTGTTCTTCTCATTATCTCATTCAGGGTTGTTAATCCGGATCTTTATATAAATGCCGTAATACGCCCTACCTCTTTCAAGTATATCAGGGTTGTTAATCCGGATCTTTATATTAATGCCGTAATACGCCCTACCTCTTTCAAGTATATCAGGGTTGTTAATCCGGATCTTTATATTAATGCCGTAATACGCCCTACCTCTTTCAAGTCTCTTATCCTTATCTAAGGATCTTCTCGGAAGAACAATAATCATAAGTGTAATTTCCCTAGGTATAACTTGGTTAGTTTCCGGGACTTTCTGGTTATCCACTGCCGTGATATTTTCTAGGGTTATCCACTTATCTTATCTTTTGACCATTAGTTAATTTATCCTATTTTTATTAACAATGGCCACCTCAGGTTTTGATCTCCAGGATTTTATTGAAAATCCTTCCGTAGCTAAATTACGTGTTAATATCCTGAAGAAAGAATGGAAAGAAATAGCCAACTATTACAATATCCCATTTTCACAGCAACTGACTAAGGAAATGTTAAAAAATCATGTGATTGAAGAGTTGGTTCAACAAGAAGTTTTAAAAGAATCCGCTGTTGACAGATTAACGCCCATGTCCAAGAAACTTCAACCACTATCCACCACCCCTCCTCACCCAGAAGTTGCCTCAGGTCTGGCTAGCCCTCAAGAAGAAACACAACGAATAGACCCCTTAGAACTAGAACGAGCTAGGTTCGAGTTCCAAATCAAAATGAAAGAACTCGAGTTGGAACAGGCCAAGTTGGAGCAGGAGGCCAAGTTGGACCCTGAAGAAAGGAGGGAACAGGCCAAGTTGGAACAGGCCAAGTTGGAGGCCAAGTTGGACCATGAAGAAAGGATGGAACAGGCCAAGTTGGAACAGGCCAAGTTGGAGCATGAGGGAAGGTCGGAACAGGCCAAGTTGGAGCATGAGGAAAGGATGGAACAGGCCAAGTTGGTGCAGGCGGTTAAACTGAAAGAACTACAGGTGAGAGAGACAGAAGTCACTTTAACATCGGAGTTTAAATCAAAAGAAGTGGCATTAAGAGAGAAACTCGCTGCTTTTAACCCTGCTACTGCTTCTTCCCTTGTTCCCGGGTTTGATGAATCCGATATGGACGGGTCATTTAGGACTTTTGAGAAAATAGCCGCGAAGAATGAGTGGCCAAAGGACCAGTGGGTGTCAGTGTTAGTTCCTAAATTATATGGTAAGGCTCGTAGAGTTTATAACTGTTTAGACCAGACTGATGACTATGATAACGTAAAAAAGAATATCCTCACCTCTTATGCTATCACGCCAGATGGATACCGGCAGAAGTTTCGTAAACTAACCAAACCATTTTCACACACATTTGTTGAGTTTGCTCAAGAAAAGCTTAGGTTTTTTAAGAAGTGGTTAGAGGCTACAGAGACCTCCACATTTCAGGATTTGTTAAATTTGGTAGTCCTGGAGGAGTGGAAAAGCAAGATACCATTTCACATCTTGAAGCATGTGGAGGAGCGTGGAGAGGTTAATTTAGGGCGTGCTGCTGAGCTGGCTGATGCGTATGCTTTGTTGGTGGAGTCACTGGGCAGTAGAGAACGTGGTACTTCCCGACATGTTAGGTCCTCCTCTGATGATAACCTTGGGAACGTGAGTGGTAGGTCGAAAGGTCCCACACCCACTCCCCCCGATGCAACCAAGCTTACTTGTTCTTACTGTAAAATCCCAGGCCATACGATCCAGACTTGTAAACACCCAAAGTGTCGAATTGCTAAAAGTAGTTCCCTGGATCCCAAATCCAAACCAATAGCAAATGCCAATGTGGCAAGGCCCCATCAGGATCTCTTCTCTTCATTCACCTATGAGGGAAAAATTTCAATCGTAGAAGGGTCTCGTTCTTTCCCTATTCGTATACTACGTGATACGGGCGCAGCACAATCTATCCTCCTGTTTAACGTCATTCCTGATATATCTACCGCATTTACAAATGAGAGTGTTCTAATTTCAGATCTCTCGTCCCATTCTTCCTATCCTTTAGCTAAAGTGCACCTCCAATGTCCCTTGATTACTGGGGAAGTGCAAATAGCCATAAGGAAAGACCCAATGCCTGTGTGTGGCATTCATTTATTATTGGGTAATGACTTGGTAGGAGATCTAGTGGTTCCTAACATAAAGACAGTCGACTCTCCCTTACCTGTCAACTCCACCACTGACCTTAAAGAAACTATTCCTCATCTTTTCCCATCTTGTGCTGTCACCCGGTCACAGAGTGTGCGAAATGGGCCCTCTTCATCTAAAACCACCTCCAATATCTTCCTACCCACAGAAGATCTGTACAATAAGACGATAAGTAAGGAGGAGCTCATTAAAGCCCAACAATCTGATCCATCTTTGAATAAACTTCATCATGCAGCAGTTGAAGGTAAAGATTTTAACACCCTTCCGTGTTTTTATTATCATGAAGGGGTTTTGATGAGGGCCTATAGGCCCCCTGAGCTTGCCCATCTAGACACGTGGTCTGAAATACATCAAGTGGTAATTCCAGCTTCAGTCAGACCAGCATTAATTGCCCTTGCCCATGATGGTATTTCAGGACATTTGGGAATCCTGAAAACATATAAAAAGCTCCTCCAACACTATTACTGGCCTGGACTTAGGAAGGATGTGTCTCAATACCTAAAATCTTGTCATATTTGTCAAATGGTAGGAAAACCAAATGAAAGTATACCAGCAGCTCCCATTAAGCCCATCCCAGTATTTTCTACCCCATTTGAAAAGATTGTTGTGGATTGTGTGGGCCCATTACCAAAGACTAAGAAGGGAAATCAATTCCTGCTCACAGTTATGGATACCAGTACACGTTATCCTGAGGCTTTTCCCCTTAAAAGCATCACTTCAAAAAACGTAATCAAACATCTTTTGCATCTTTTCACTTCAGTGGGCATTCCTAAAGAGATCCAATCTGATCAGGGCACCAATTTTACGAGCAATCTTTTCGAACAGGTGATGAAAGACCTCAGTGTGGACCATTGTACATCTTCGGCTTACCACCCACAATCCCAAGGTTGCTTGGAACGGTTCCATCAAACTTTCAAATCAATGATCAAAAAATACTGTATAGAACACCAAAAGGAATGGGATGAAGGCATAGACTTGTTACTCTTTGCCATCAGGGAATGTCCCCAGGAGTCATTGGGATTCTCCCCGTTCGAGTTACTATATGGGAGACAAATTAGGGGACCCCTTAAAATAGTAAAGGAGCAGTGGTTTGACACTCCCTCTATTAAGCCCGCAACAGTTTCCCAATACATTGACACTTTACGGGACAAATTAACTGAAGTCCGAACCATTGCTCAGTCAAACTTAAAAAAAGTCCAAGAGAAAATGGTGAAGTCCCAACCTAAATTAGTTAAAAGATCATTTTCTCCAGGTGACAAAGTGTTACTCTTTCTACCCATTCCAGGCTCTCCCCTTAAAAGCAAGTTTACTGGTCCCTATATAGTTGCTAATAAACTATCTCCTCTCAACTATATAGTCCATACTCCTGATCGCAGAAAAGATTCACAACTTGTTCACATTAATCTCATGAAACTTTACCATTCCAGGCAGTCAGAGGAAGACATCCCCGAGGCTGTAAGCCTACCTGTATTGCATACGGTTTTGTCAGGGCCGGAGCCGGAGACAGATGACATGGACCTATTGGAGAATTTAGACTTCCCTCTACCTAAAGAGAACCCTGCTAACAGTCACATACTCAACAATTTGGATGAGTATTTTTCTGTTCTGAATCCATCTCAAGCAAAAGATCTCACTAAGTTATTATCAACATTTCCTAAAGTCACATCAGACCTCCCAGGATTTTGCAATATACTTAAACATGATATTAAGCTAATCTCAGATGATGTACAACCCATTAGACAATCAGCATATCGACTAAATCCACAAAAAAAAGAGATCATGAAAAAGGAGGTAGATTTTTTGTTAAAGCATAACTTAGCTGAGCCTAGTACCTCCCCCTGGGCTTCACCTTGCCTTCTCATTCCAAAACCCGATGGCACCTTTCGTTTCTGTACAGATTATCGTAAAGTGAACCAGGTCACTGTCTCTGACTCCTACCCTTTACCTTTGATTGAAGATATAATAGACAGCATAGGCTGTGCCCAATTTATCAGTACTATAGACCTGTTGAAAGGATATTATCAAGTAGGACTCACGGATAGGGCAAAAATAATCTCGGCATTTATAACTCCATTTGGTCTTTTTCAATATTTAGTTATGGCGTTTGGCTTTTCTAATGCTCCGGCCACATTCCAGAGGGCCATAAACTACCTTATTCAAGACCTAGGTGGGACGTTCGCCTACCTGGATGACCTGGTGGTGGTGTCGGACAGCTGGGACGAACATCTGGTGCGTTTGGAGATACTGTTTGCACGACTGCAAGAGACTGGATTCACCATAAACCTGGCTAAATCTGCTTTTGGCCGGGCCTCGGTGACTTACCTGGGACATATCGTTGGGCATGGTATGGTGAGACCCAAGGACGCAAACGTTGAAGCCATCTTGTCCTTCCCCACTCCAAGGACGAGGAAGGAACTCATGCGCTTCCTGGGGATGTGCGGCTACTACCGTCGGTTCTGCAGTAACTTCTCCAGCGTGGCCGGACCCCTCACAGACCTTACCAGTTCTGCGGTCCCTTACATCTGGAACCAGAATTGCGACCAGTCTTTCCACCGCCTCAAAGCCTTCCTTGCCTCTAAGCCTGTAGTCCACCCCCCTGACTACACCTTGCCCTTCCATCTGCAAATCGACGCTAGTGGTGTCGGAGTGGGGGCTGTGCTCCTACAACCCGACCCAACCACTGATGTCCTTCACCCTGTGGCATATTACTCTGCCAAGTTGAAAAAACATCAGACCAACTACTCGACCATAGAGAAGGAGGCCCTGGCTCTGGTGTTGGCAATAAAGAAGTTTGAATGTTACCTCCAGTCTTGCCCACAAACAACCCTGGTCTTCACCGACCATAACCCACTCACGTTCATCCAAACCAACAAGACCTCCAACCAGCGAATCCTCCGCTGGGCTCTCCTCACCCAGCCCTATAATCTACAAGTCCGGCACATAAAGGGGGTGGAAAACCTGATTGCAGACTCCTTATCCCGAGCTCCAGTGGAAATGTAGCAGCTACTCTCCAGACGCACCAGGTGATCACCTCCTTCGCGCCCGCGCTACGAAGGTCTTTGGAGGGGGGGTGTGTTACGAACCCCTCCACCGATTGTCTTCATCTACCTACCCAGCACCACGAGCAACGCCATCTAGGGACGAAACACGAGTATGGCTCGTCTTAGTTACCACTCCCGGGTTTCCCTTCTCCATATCCTGGTTGTTGCGTCACTTCCGCCTCAGTCTACTTTGTCAGCTCCAATTCGAGGAGAGGACACACTTCACTCTGGGAAGCGACCACAGGATCACCTATCCTGGAAACCTACGGCACAGTGACTTTTTACCGTCTTCTACCATACTCAGCCTTGCCCGTCAGCCATCTCAGCTCCTCACTTAAGTATTTGTAATCTTGTATTGCCTCTCCCCACTCCACATTGCTTCACTATTGTTCTATGTTTTATTACTATGTATATACTGTTCGTGTTTAGGTTAAGTTTGGTTAAGGGTAGTTTATAAGCTGAATATTTTGTTAAGGAATTTATGGTACTTTATTATATACAACGAAAACTCGCATCCTTTGTCTACCCTTTTTTTAGTCCGATTGTCTTTGTTTTTTTTTTGTTGTTACCTGTTGGGATCTGGGTAGACGTATAACTATATTCTAAATCCCCAACTCGTAACAATATATATATATATATATATATATATATATATATATATATATATATATATATATATATATATATATATATATATATATATATATATACACTGTAAAAATAAATGTCTTTGGATAAGTTAATTTGTTTGTTTTTATGTTCGCTATCAAGTGATACAGTTTTGAAGAAGGAAAACTGAAATTTATCACAGTGATTCGCACGGACCCCGGAAGTATCCCCAGAGGGGGAGGAGGAGGGACCTCTCTCCTTGTCCAAGGTTTTTAATACACAAAGCTGAAATTTGGTACGGATATTTTTTAACGTGTTCACCTTAAAATGGGCGAGGATTATGGAGTGGATATGATGTAGATGATAGTGTTGTGGATATGGTGTAGAGGATGTGTTGTAGTGGATGTGTTGTAGTGGATGTGGTGTAGTGGATGTGGTGTAGTGGATGTGGTATAGCGGATGTGGTGTAGTAGATGTGTTGTATTGGATGTGTTGTAATGGATGTGGTGTAGAGGATGTGTTGTAGAGGATGTGTTGTAGTGGATGTGGTGTAGTGGATGTGTTGTAGTGGATGTCGTGTAGTGGATGTCGTGTAGTGGATATGTTGTAGTGGATGTGTTGTAGTGGATGTGTTATAGTGGATGTGGTGTAGATGATGTGTTGTAGAGGATGTGTTGTAGTGGATGTGGTGTAGTAGATGTGTTGTAGTTGAAGTGGTGTCGTGGATGTGGTGTAGAGGATGTGTTGTAGTGGATGTGGTGTAGTAAATGTAGTGTAGTGGATGTGTTGTAGTGGATGTGTTTTAGTGCATGTAGTGTAGAGGATGTGTTGTGGTGGCTGTGTTGCAGTGGATGTGTTGTGGTGGCTGTGATGTAGTGGATGTGGTGTAGTGGATGTGTTGTATTGGATGTGTTGTAGTGGATGTAGTGTAGTGGATGTGTTGTGGTGGCTGTGTTGTAGTGGATGTGGTGTAGGGGATGTGCTGTAGTGGATGTAGTGTAGAGGATGTGTTGTGGTGGCTGTGTTGTAGTGGATGTGGTGTAGTGGATGTGTTGTAGTGGATGTGGTGTAGTGGATGTGGTGTAGTGGATGTACTGTAGTGGATGTGTTGTAGTGGATGTGTTATAGTGGATGTGGTGTAAAGGATGTGTTGTGGTGGATGGGTTGTAGTGGATGTGTTGTAGTGGATGTGTTATAGTGGATGTGGTGTAGTGGATGTGGTGTAATGGATGTGTTGTATTGGATGTGGTGTAGTGGATGTGTTGTTGTGGATGTATTGTAGTGGATGTGTTGTAGTGGATGTGTTGTAGTGGATGTGGTGTAGTAAATGTAGTGTAGTGGATGTGTTGTAGTGGATGTGTTTTAGTGCATGTAGTGTAGAGGATGTGTTGTGGTGGCTGTGTTGCAGTGGATGTGTTGTGGTGGCTGTGATGTAGTTGATGTGGTGTAATGGATGTGTTGTATTGGATGTGTTGTAGTGGATGTAGTGTAGTGGATGTGTTGTGGTGGCTGTGTTGTAGTGGATGTGGTGTAGGGGATGTGCTGTAGTGGATGTAGTGTAGAGGATGTGTTGTGGTGGCTGTGTTGTAGTGGATGTGGTGTAGTGGATGTGTTGTAGTGGATGTGGTGTAGTGGATGTGGTGTAGTGGATGTACTGTAGTGGATGTGTTGTAGTGGATGTGTTATAGTGGATGTGGTGTAAAGGATGTGTTGTGGTGGATGGGTTGTAGTGGATGTGTTGTAGTGGATGTGTTATAGTGGATGTGGTGTAGTGGATGTGGTGTAGTGGATGTGGTGTAATGGATGTGTTGTATTGGATGTGGTGTAGTGGATGTGGTGTAGTGGATGTGTTGTTGTGGATGTATTGTAGTGGATGTGTTGTAGTGGATGTGTTGTAGAGGATGTGTTGTAGTGGATGTGTTATAGTGGATGTGTTGTAGTGGATGTGTTGTAGTGGAGGTTGTGTTATCGGTTTGTTGTATTGGATGTGGTGTAGTGGATGTATTGTAGTGGATGTGTTGTAGAGGATGTGTTGTAGTGGAGGTGTTGTGGTGGCTGTGTTGTAGTGGATGTGTTGTAGTGGATGTGTTATAGTGGATGTGGTGTAGAGGATGTGTTGTAGAGGATGTGTTGTAGTGAATGAGTTGTAGTGGATGTGTTATAGTGGATGCGGTGTAGAGGATGTGTTGTAGAGTATGTGTTGTAGTGGATGTGTTGTAGTGGATGTCTTGTAGTGGCTGTGTTGTAGTTGATGTGGTGTTGTGGATGTACTGTAGTGGATTTGTTGTAGTGGATGTGTTGTAGTGGATGTGGTGTAGTGGATGTGGTGTAGTGGCTGTGTTGTAGTGGATGTGTTGTAGTGGATGTGGTGTAGTGGATATGTTGTAGTGGATGTGTTGTAGTGGATGTAGTGTAGAGGATGTGTTGTAGTGGATGTGCTGTAGTGGATTTGTTGTAGTGGATGTGTTGTAGTGGATGTAGTGTAGAGGATGTGTGGTGGTGGCTGTGTTGTAGTGGATGTGTTGTAGTGGATGTGGTGTAGTGGATGTGTTGTAGTGGATGTGTTGTAGTGGCTATGTTGTAGTGGATGTGTTGTAGTGGATGTGTTGTAGTGAATGTGTTGTAGTGGATGTGTTGTAGTGGCTATGTTATAGTGGATGTGTTGTAGAGGATGTGGATTAGTGGATGTGTTGTAGTGGATGTGTTGTATTCGATGTGTTGTAGTGGATGTGTTGTAGTGGAGGTTGTGTAATCGGTTTGTTGTATTGGATGTGGTGAAGTGGATGTGTTGTTGTGGATGTGGTGTAGTGGATGTGTTGTAGTCGATGTGGTGTAGAGGATGTGTTGTAGTGGATGTGTTGTAGTGGATGTGGTGGAGAGGATTTGTAGTGGATGTGATGTAGTGGATGTGTTGTAGTGGATGTGTTATACTGCATGTGGTGTAGAGGATTTGTTGTAGTGGATGTGTTGTAGTGAATGTGGTGTAGAGGATGTGTTGTAGTGAATGTGTTGTAGTGGATGTGTTTTAGTGGATGTGGCGTAGTGGATGTGGTGTAGTGGATGTGATGTAGTGGATGTGTTGTAGTGGATGTGGTGAAGTGGATGTGTTGTAGTGGATGTGTTGTAGTGGATGTGTTGTAGTTGATGTGGTGTCGTGAATGTGGTGTATTGGATTTGTTGTAGTGGATGTGTTGTAGTGGATGTGGTGTAGAGGATGTGTTGTAGTGGATGTGGTGTAGTGGATGTTTTGTAGTGGATGTAGTGAAGAGGATGTGTTGTGGCGGCAATGTTGTAGTGGATGGGGTGTAGTGGATGTGTTGTATTGGATGTGTTGATATAAATGTGGTGCAGTGAATGTGTTGTGGTGGCTGTGTTGTAGTGGATGTGGTGTTGTGGATGTGTTGTAGTGGATGTAGTGTAGAGAATGTGTTGTAGTGGATGTGGTGTAGTGGATGTGTTGTGGTGGCTATGTTGTAGTGGATGTGGTGTTGTGGATGTGTTGTAGTGGATGTAGTGTAGAGGATGTGTTGTATTGGATGTGTTGTAGTGGATGTGGTGTAGTGGATGTGTTGTGGTGACTGTGTTGTAGTGGATGTGGTGTAGTGGATGTGTTGTAGTGGATGTAGTGTAGAGGATGTGTTGTGGTGGCTGTGTTGTAGTGGATGTGGTGTAGAGGATGTGTTGTTGTAGATGTGTTGTAGTGGATGTGGTGTAGTGGATGTGTTGTAGTGGATGTGGTGTAGTAGATGTGTTGTAGTGGATGTGTTGTAGTGGAGGTTGTGTAATCGGTTTGTTGTATTGGATGTGGTGTAGTGGATGTGTTGTAGTGCATGTGTTGTAGAGGATGTGTTGTAGTGGATGTGTTGTGGTTTGCTGTGTTGTATTGGATGTGTTGTAGTGGATGTGTTATAGTGGACGTGGTGAAGAGGATGTGTTGTAGAGGATGTGTTGTAGTGGATGTGTTATACTGGATGTGGTGTAGAGGATTTGCTGTAGTGGATGTGTTGTAGTGAATGTGGTGTAGAGGATGTGTTGTGGTGGCTGTGTTGTAGTGGATGTGTTGTAGTGCATGTGTTATAGTGGATGTGGTGTAGAGAATATGTTGTAGTGGATGTGGTGTAGTGGATATGTTGCAGTGGATGTGATGTAGTGGATTTGTTGTAGTGAATGTATTGTAGTGGATGTGGTGTAGTGCATGTGTTGTAGTGGATGTAGTGTAGAGGATGTGTTGTAGTGGATGTGTTGTAGTGGATGTGATGTAGTGGATTTGATGTAGTGGATGTGGTGTAGTGGATGTGTTGTAGAGGATGTGTTGTGTTGGCTGTGTTGTAGTGGATGTGGTGTAGTAGATGTGTTGTGGTGGCTGTGCTGTAGTGGATGTGGTGTTGTGGATGTGTTGTAGTGGATGTAGTGTGGAGGATGTGTTGTGGTGGCTGTGTTGTAGTGGATGTGGTGTAGTGACGTGCTGTATTGGATGTGTTGTAGTGAATGTGGTGTAGTGGATGTGTTGTAGTGGCTGTATTGCAGTGGATGTGGTGTAGTGGATGTGTTATAGTGGATGTAGTGTAGAGGATGTGTTGTGTTGGCTGTGTTGTAGTGGATGTGGTGTAGAGGTTGTGTTGTATTGGATGTGTTGTAGTGGATGTAGTGTAGAGGATGTGTTGTGGTGAATGTGTTGTAGTGGATGTGGTGTAGAGAATGTGGTGTCGTGGTTATGCTGTAGTGGATGTGTTGTAGTGGATGTGTTGTTGTGGATGTAGTGTAGAGAATGTGGTGGAGAGGATGTGGTGTAGAGGATGTGTTGTGCTGGATGTGTTGTAGTGGATGTAGTGTAGAGGATGTGTTGTAGTAGATGTGATGAAGTGGATATGTTGTAGTGGATGTGGTGTAGAGGATGTGTTGTAGTGGATGTGGTGTAGTGGATGTGTTGTAGTGGATGTGTTGTCGTGGATATAGTGTAGAGGATGTGTTGTGGTGGCTGTGTTGTAGTGGATGTGTTGTAGTGTATGTGTTGTAGTGGATGTGTTGTAGTGGATGTGTTGTGATGGCTGTGTTGTAGTGGAGGTGTTGTAGTGGATGTGTTTTAGTGGATGTGGCGTAGTGGATGTGGTGTATTGGATTTGTTGCAGTGGATGTGTTGTAGTGGATGTGGTGTAGAGGATGTGTTGTAGTGGATGTGGTGTAGTGGATGTGGTGTAGTGGATGTGTTGTAGTGGATGTGGTGTAGTGGATGTTTTGTAGTGGATGTAGTGTAGAGGATGTGTTGTGGTGGCAGTGTTGTAGTGGATGGGGTGTAGTGGATGTGTTGTATTGGATGTGTTGCAGTGAATGTGGTGTAGTGGATGTGTTGTGGTGGCTGTGTTGTAGTGGATGTGGTGTTGTGGATGTGTTGTAGTGGATGTAGTGTAGAGAATGTGTTGTAGTGGATGTGGTGTAGTGGATGTGTTGTGGTGGCTGTGTTGTAGTGGATGTGGTGTTGTGGATGTGTTGTAGTGGATGTAGTGTAGAGGATGTGTTGTGGTGGCTGTGTTTTAGTGGATGTAGTGTAGTGGATGTGTTGTATTGGATGTGTTGTAGTGGATGTGGTGTAGTGGATGTGTTGTGGTGACTGTGTTGTAGTGGATGTGGTGTAGTGGATGTGTTGTAGTGGATGTAGTGTAGAGGATGTGTTGTGGTGGTTGTGTTGTAGTGGATGTGGTGTAGAGGATGTGTTGTTGTGGATGTGTTGTAGTGGATGTGGTGTAGTGGATTTGTTGTAGTGGATGTGGTGTAGTGGATGTGTTGTAGTGGATGTGTTGTAGTGGAGGTTGTGTAATCGGTTTGTTGTATTGGATGTGGTGTAGTGGATGTGTTGTAGTGCATGTGTTGTAGAGGATGTGTTGTAGTGAATGTGTTGTGGTTTGCTGTGTTGTAGTGGATGTGTTGTAGTGGATGTGTTATAGTGGACGTGGTGAAGAGGATGTGTTGTAGAGGATGTGTTGTAGTGGATGTGGTGTAGAGGATGTGTTGTAGTGGATGTGTTATACTGGATGTGGAGTAGAGGATTTGTTGTAGTGGATGTGTTGAAGTGAATGTGGTGTAGAGGATGTGTTGTGGTGGCTGTGTTGTAGTGAATGCGTTGTAGTACATGTGTTATAGTGGATGTGGTGTAGAGAATATGTTGTAGTGGGTGTGTTGTAGTGGATGTGTTGTAGTTGATGTGGTGTCGTGGATGTGGTGTATTGGATTTTTTGTAGTGGATGTGTTGTAGTGGATGTGGTGTAGAGGATGTGTTGTAGTGGATGTGGTGTAGTGGATGTGGTATAGTGGATGTGTTGTAGTGGATGTTTTGTAGTGGATGTAGTGTAGAGGATGTGTTGTGGTGGCAGTGTTGTAGTGGATGGGGTGTAGTGGATGTGTTGTATTGCATGTGTTGCATTGAATGTGGTGTAGTGGATGTGTTGTGGTGGATGTGTTGTAGTGGATGTGGTGTTGTGGATGTGTTGTAGTGGATGTAGTGTAGAGAATGTGTTGTAGTGGATGTGGTGTAGTGGATGTGTTGTGGTGGCTGTGTTGTAGTGGATATGGTGTTGTGGATGTGTTGTAGTGGATGTAGTGTAGAGGATGTGTTGTGGTGGCTGTGTTTTAGTGGATGTGGTGTAGTGGATGTGTTGTGGTGACTGTTTTGTAGTGGATGTGGTGTAGTGGTTGTGTTGTAGTGGATGTAGTGTAGAGGATGTGTTGAGATGGTTGTGTTGTAGTGGATGTGGTGTAGAGGATGTGTTGTTGTGGATGTGTTGTAGTGGATGTGGTGGAGTGGATTTGTTGTAGTGGATGTGGTGTAGTGCATATGTTGTAGTGGATGTGTTGTAGTGGAGGTTGTGTAATCGGTTTGTTGTATTGGATGTGGTGTAGTGGATGTGTTGTAGTGCATGTGTTGTAGAGGATGTGTTGTAGTGGATGTGTTGTGGTTTGCTGTGTTGTAGTGGATGTGTTGTAGTGGATGTGTTATAGTGGACGTGGTGAAGAGAATGTGTTGTAGAGGATGTGTTGTAGTGGATGTGGTGTAGAGGATGTGTTGTAGTGGATGTGTTATACTGGATGTGGTGTAGAGGATTTGTTGTAGTGGATGTGTTGTAGTGAATGTGGTGTAGAGGATGTGTTGTGGTGGCTGTGTTGTAGTGGATGTGTTGTAGTGCATGTGTTATAGTGGATGTGGTGTAGAGAATATGTTGTAGTGGATGTGGTGTAGTGGATGTGTTGTAGTGGATTTGATGTAGTGGATTTGTTGTAGTGGATGTGTTGTAGTGGGTGTGGTGTAGTGGATGTGTTGTAGTGGATGTAGTGTAGAGGATGTGTTGTAGTGGATGTGTTGTAGTGGATATGATGTAGTGGATTTGTTGTAGTGGATGTGGTGTAGTGGATGTGTTGCAGTGGATACGATGTAGTGGATTTGTTGTAGTGGATGTGTTGTAGTGGATGTGGTGTAGTGGATGTGTTGTAGTGGATGTAGTGTAGAGGTTGTGTTGTGGTGGCTGTGTTGTAATGGATGTGGTGTAGTGGATGTGTTGTGGTGGCTGTGCTGTAGTGGATGTGGTGTTGTGGATGTGCTGTAGTGGATGTAGTATGGAGGATGTGTTGTGGTGGCTGTGTTGTAGTGGATGTGGTGTAGTGGATGTGCTGTATTGGATGAGTTGTAGTGAATGTGGTGTAGTGGATGTGTTGTGGTGGCTGTGTTGTAGTGGATGTGGTGTAGTGGATGTGTTGTAGTGGATGTAGTGTAGAGTATGTGTTGTGGTGGATGTGTTGTAGTGGATGTGGTGTAGAGGATGTGGTGTCGTGGATATGCTGTGGTGGTTGTGTTGTAGTAGATGTATTGTTGTGGATGTGGTGTAGAGAATGAGGTGGAGAGGATATGGTGTAGAGGATGTGTTGTAGTGGATGTGGTGTAGAGGATGAGGTGTAGAAGATTTGTAGTGGATGTGATGTAGTGGATGTGTTGTAGTGGATGTAGTGTAGAGGTTGTGTTGTGGTGGCTATGTTGTAGTGGATGTGGTGTAGTGGATGTGTTGTGGTGGCTGTTCTGTAGTGGATGTGGCGTTGTGGATGTGTTGTAGTGGATGTAGTATGGAGGATGTGTTGTGGTGGCTGTGTTGTAGTGAATGTTGTGTAGTGGATGTGCTGTATTGGATGTGTTGTAGTGAATATGGTGTAGTGGATGCTTTGTGGTGGCTGTGTTGTAGTGGATGTGGTGTAGTGGATGTGTTGTAGTGGATGTAGTGTAGAGGATGTGTTGTGTTGGCTGTGTTGTATTGGATGTGTTGTAGTGGATGTAGTGTAGAGGATGTGTTGTGGTGGATGTGGTGTAGTGGATGTGGTGTAGAGGATGTGGTGTCGTAGATATGCTGTAGTGGATGTGTTGTAGTGGATGTGTTGTTGTGGATGTGGTGTAGAGAATGTGGTGGAGACGATGTGGTGTAGAGGATGTGTTGTACTGGATGTGGTGTAGAGGATTTGTTGTAGTGGATGTGTTGTAGTGAATGTGGTGTAGAGGATGTGTTTTGGTGGCTGTGTTGAAGTGGATGTTTTGTAGTGCATGTGTTATAGTGGATGTGATGTAGTGGATTTGTTGTAGTGGATGTGTTGTAGTGGATGTGGTGTAGTGGATGTGTTGTAGTGGATGTAGTGAAGAGGATGTGTTGTATTGGATATGTTGTAGTGGATGTGATGTAGTGGATTTGTTGTAGTGGATGTGGTGTAGTGGATGTGTTGTAGTGGATATGATGTAGTGGATTTGTTGTAGTGGATGTGTTGTAGTGGATGTGGTGTAGTGGATGTGTTGTAGTGGATGTAGTGTAGAGGTTGTGTTGTGGTGGCTGTGTTGTAGTGGATGTGGTGTAGTGGATGTGTTGTGGTGGCTGTGCTATAGTGGATGTGGTGTTGTGGATGTGTTGTAGTGGATGTAGTATGGAGGATGTGTTGTGGTGGTTGTGTTGTAGTGGATGTGGTGTAGTGGATGTGCTGTATTGGATGTGTTGTAGTGAATGTGGTGTAGTGGATGTGTTGTGGTGGCTGTGTTTTGGTGTGGATGTGTTGTAGTGGATGTGGTGTTGAAGATGTGTTGTTGTGGATGTGTTGTAGTGGATGTGTTGTAGTGGATGTGTTGTAGTGGATGTGGTGTAGAGGATTTGTAGTGGATGTGATGTAGTGGATGTGTTGTAGTGGATGTGGTGTAGAGGATGTGTTGTTGTGGATGTGTTGTAGTGGATGTGTTGTAGTGGATGTGTTGTAGTGGATGTGGTGTAGGGGATTTGTAGTGGATGTGATGTAGTGGATGTGTTGTAGTGGATGTGGTGTAGAGGACATGTTGTAGTGGATATTGTGTAGTGGATGAGTTGTAGTGGATGTGTTGTAGTGGATGTGATGCAGTGGATGTGTTGTAGTGGATGTGGTGTAGTGGATGTGTTGTAGTTGATGTGTTGTAGTGGATCTAGTGTAGAGGATGTGTTGTAGTGGATGTGATGTAGTGGATGTGTTGTAGTGGATGTGGTGTAGATGATGTGTTGTGTTGGCTGTGTTGTAGTGGATGTGTTGTAGTGGATGTGTTGTAGTGGATGTGTTGTAGTGGATGTGGTGTAGAGGATGTGGTGTAGAGGATGTGGTGTAGAGGATGTGTTGTAGTGGATGTGGTGTAGAGGATGTTTTGTGGTGGCAGTGTTGTAGTGCATGTGTTGTAGTGGATGTGGTGTAGAAGATTGTTGTTGTGGATGTGTTGTAGTGGATGTGTTGTAGTGGATGTGTTGTAGTGGATGTGGTGTAGAGGATTTGTAGTGGATGTGATGTAGTGGATGTGTTGTAGTGCATGTGGTGTAGAGGATGTGTTGTAGTGGATGTGTTGTAGTGGATGTGTTGTAGTGGATGTGTTGTAGTGGATATGATGCAGTGGGTGTGTTGTAGTGGATGTGGTGTAGGGGATTTGTAGTGGATGTGATGTAGTGGATGTGTTGTAGTGGATGTGGTGTAGAGGATGTGTTGTAGTGGATGTTGTGTAGTGGATGTGTTGTAGTGGATGTGTTGTAGTGGATGTGATGCAGTAGATGTGTTATAGTGGATGTGGTATAGTGGATGTGTTGTAGTGGATGTGTTGTAGTGGATGTAGTGTAGAGGATGTGTTGTAGTGGATGTGATGTAGTGGATGTGTTGTAGTGGATGTGGTGTAGATGATGTGTTGTGGTAGCTGTGTTGTATTGGATGTGGTGTAGTGGATGTGTTGTAGTGGATGTGGTGTAGAGGATTTGTAGTGGATGTGATGTAGTGGATGTGGTGTAGAGGATGTGGTGTAGAGGATGTTTTGCGGTGGCAGTGTTGTAGTGGATGTGTTGTAGTGGATGTGGTGTAGAAGATGTGTTGTTGTGGATGTGTTGTAGTGGATGTGTTGTAGTGGATGTGTTGTAGTGGATGTGGTGTAGAGGATTTGTAGTGGATGTGATGTAGTGGATGTGTTGTAGTGCATGTGGTGTAGAGGATGTGTTGTAGTGGATGTTGTGTAGTAGATGTGTTGTAGTGGATGTGTTGTAGTGGATGTGTTGTAGTGGATGTGTTGTAGTGTATGTGATGTAGTGGATGTGTCGTAGTGGATGTGGTGTAGAGGATGTGTTGTAGTGGATGTTGTGCAGTGGATGTGTTGTAGTGGATGTGTTGTAGTGGATGTGTTGTTGTGGATGTGGTGTAGAGGATTTGTAGTGGATGTGATGTAGTGGATGTGTTGTAGTGCATATGGTGTAGAGGAGGTGTTGTAGTGGATGTGTTGTAGTGGATGTGGTGTAGAGGATTTGTAGTGGATGTGATGTAGTGGATGTGTTGTAGTGGATGTGGTGTAGAGGATGTGTTGTAGAGGATGTTGTGTAGTGGATGTGTTGTAGTGGATGTGATGTAGTGGATGTGTTGTAGTGGATGTGGTGTAGAGGATGTGTTGTAGTGGATGTTGTGTTGTGGATGTATTGTAGTGGATGTGTTGTAGTGGATGTGTTGTCGATGGATGTGTTGTAGTGGATGTGTTGTAGTGGATGTGATGTGGTGGATTTGTTGTAGTGGATGTGGTGTAGTGGATGTGTTGTAGTGGATGTGGTGTAGTGGATGTGTTGTAGTGGATGTGTTGTAGTGGATGTAGTGTAGAGGATGTGCTGTAGTGGATGTGATGTAGTGGCTGTGTTGTAGTGGATGTGGTGTAGAGGATGTGTTGTGGTGGCTGTGTTGTAGTGGATGTGTTGTAGTGGATGTGGTGTCGTGGATGTGGTGTATTGGATTTGTTGTGGTGGCTGTGTTGTAGTGGATGTGTTGTAGTTGATGTGTTGTAGTGGATGTGCTGTGATGGCTGTGTTGTAGTGGATGTGTTGTAGTGGATGTGGCGTATTGGATGTGGTGTAGTGGATGTGTTGTAGTGGATGTGTTGTAGTGTTTGTGGTGTAGTGGATGTGTTGTAGTGGATGTGTTGTAGTGGATGTGGTGTAGAGTATGTGGTGAAGTGGATGTGTTGTAGTGGATGTGTTTTAGTGGATGTGTTGTAGTTGATGTGGTGTCGTGGATGTGGTGTATTGGATTTGTTGTAGTGGATGTGTTGTAGTGGATGTGGTGTAAATGAAGTGTTGTAGTGGATGTGGTGTAGTGGATGTGGTGTAGTGGATGTGTTGTAGTGGATGTCGTGTACAGGATGTGTTGTGGTGGCAGTGTTGTAGTGGATGTGGTGTAGTGGATGGGTTGTATTGGATGTGTTGTAGTGGGTGTGGTGTAGTGGATGTGTTGTGGTGGATGTGTTGTAGTGGATGTAGTGTAGAGGATGTGTTGTAGTGGATGTGGTGTAGTGGATGTGTTGTGGTGGCTGTGTTGTAGTGGATGTGGTGTTGTGGATGTCTTGTAGTGGATGTAGTGTAGAGGATGTGTTGTGGTGGCTGTGTTGTAGTGGATATGGTTTAGTGGATGTGTTGTATTGGATGTGTTGTAGTGGATGTGGTGTAGTGGATGTGTTGTGGTGGCTGTGGTGTAGAGGATGTGTTGTATTGGATATGTTGTAGTGGGTGTAGTGTCGAGGATGTGTTGTCGTGGATGTGTTGTAGTGGATATGGTGTAGAGGATGTGATGTCGTGGATGTGCTGTAGTGGATGTGTTGTAGTGGATGTGCTGTAGTGGATGTGGTGTAGAGGATGTGGTGTTGAGGATGTGGTGTAGAGGATGTGTTGTAGTGGATGTGGTGTAGAGGATGTGTTGTGGTGGAAGTGTTGTAGTGGATGTGTTGTAGTGGATGTGGTGTAGAGGATGTGTTGTTGTGGATGTGTTGTAGTGAATGTGTTGTAGTGGATGTGTTTTAGTGAATGTGTTGTAGTGGATGTGTTGTAGTGGATGTGGTGCAGTGGATGTGTTGTAGTGGATGTGTTGTAGTGGAGGTTGTGTAATCGGTTTGTTGTATTGGATGTGGTGTAGTGGATGTGTTGTAGTGGATGTGTTGTGGTGGATGATGTTGTAGTGGATGTGTTGTAGTGGATGTGTTATAGTGGACGTGGTGAAGAGGATGTGTTGTAGAGGATGTGTTGTGGATGTGGTGTAGTGTATGTGTTGTAGTGGATGTGTTATACTGGATGTGGTGTAGAGGATTTGTTGTAGTGGATGTGTTGTAGTGAATGTGGTGTAGATGATGTGTTGTGGTGGCTGTGTTGTAGTGGATGAGTTGTAGTGGATTTGTTATAGTGGATGTGGTGTAGAGAATGTGTTGTAGTGTATGTGGTGTACTGGATATGTTGTAGTGGATGTGATGTAGTGGATGTGGTGTAGTGGATGTGTTGTAGTGGATGTAGTGTAGAGGATGTGTTGTGGTGGCTGTGTTGTAGTGGATGTGGTGTAGTGGATGTGTTGTGGTGGCTGTGTTGTAGTGGATGTGGTGTTGTGGATGTGTTGTAGTGGATGTAGTGTAGAGGATGTGTTGTGGTGGGTGTGTTGTAGTGGATGTGGCGAAGTGGATGTGCTGTATTGGATGTGTTGTAGTGGATGCGGTGTAGTGGATGTTTTGTGGTGGCTGTGTTGTAGTGGATGTGTTGTAGTGGATGTGGTGTAGAAGATGTGTTGTTGTGGATGTGGTGTAGTGGATGTGTTGTAGTGGATGTAGTGTAGAGGATGTGTTGTGGTGGCTGTGTTGTAGTGGATGTGGTGTAGAGGATGTGTTGTATTGGATGTGTTGTAGTGGATGTAGTGTAGAGGATGTGTTGTGGTGGATGTGTTGTAGTGGATGTGGTGTAGAGGATGTGGTGTCGTGGATATGCTGTAGTGGATGTGTTGTAGTGGATGTGTTGTAGTGGATGTGGTGTAGAGGATGTGGTGTAGAGGATGTGGTGTAGAGGATGTGTTGTAGTGGATGTGGTGTAGAGGATGTGTTGTGGTGGCTGTGGTGTAGAGGATGTGTTGTAGTGGATGTGGTGTAGTGGATGTGTTGTAGTGGATGTGTTGTAGTAGAGGTTGTGTAATCGGTTTGTTGTATTGGATGTGGTGTAGTGGATTTATACCTTCAGTGAGAACCTCTCAGTCTCAATGACCTTGTGTATCCCATCAATCTAGATTCATGGGTCGAGCGTTCATAAGGTTTTGCTTGAGTGGAAGTAACTCCAGAGTAAGGTCCTTATTCTGTAGAAACTTTTCATGCCCTTGTCATGGATCATTTCTTGAAGAAGCGTCCCAACTTTACAGTGGCGCGCCAATCTACTCAGCTCAGCAACGTAGTACCCCGTAGATTTATTGCTGTTTTGTAATCTCCATCTAAGGTTGAATCGTTCAACAACGATGTTCACTTACAGAGAGTAGAAGAACTGTTTATTAGTCTGGGGCAGATTATTAAAATTCACACCACCTGTGGCGCCACCTACTAGCCCACATGAGTTCGAAATAGTAATAAACCCTGGTTCATTGCAACCCGAGTTCGAGACATTAGTCGAGCGCCACGACACTACATTACAACACTTAAGAAAAAGGAAAAAATGGGATCTTCAGTAATAGTTGCCTTAGTCACACCTCAGCACGGCCACGTCCATTGGGTTGTCCTTTTGTTCTTCAGTCTACGCCTCTCTATACAATAGGCCCTCTCTGGCAGTCGTCAGGCCATCCCACCAGGTCATCGAAGAAAAGAACTCTAGAACAGGCTTTACTAATCCGACCACTTCATGCTGATATCATCACCAGACTCATGAACAGGGTTCCGTGTAGTACCATACTATTACGGTAACATCTGCACCCCACCCTTGGTTGCTCCGTATTGTTTCATCTCTCTGTGGCCTGGGTACATGAAGTGGTAACGACGAGGCTCCGTGCACAGTGGATAATCTGACTGTCTCGGCCTCGGGTCCAGCAGCTCTGGTCGGTTTGCACAGGATAACTGTCTGCTTCTCCTCCCCCACACAGCATCGACCTCGTGAAAGCGACTCTGACATAGTTTTACATCAGGATTTCAAAAATATAAATCTTTAATTGGAGAAAAGAGTAGACAGTACCGAAATATCAGCAGTGTAGCCTGGGCAACGACTACCTGTACAATCGTGACGGAGTACACTTGTCTCGAGCCGGGGTAAAGACGTTGTGTGCATCCCTGGAGCGTGAAATTGTCACTCTAAAAGGAAGGGGGGGGGGGGGTTTCGACAGTAGATTGAGGTAGGGGTAAGTGGGAGTAAAAAAAACTAGCAGGACCTGGGAAGTAAAATTGGTTATTCAGTACAAGGGGTAAAACAGGACCAGGGAAGGCTAGGTTTAAATGTATACTATACAAAAAGTAGGAGCGATAGAAATATTTTGTTCTTGTGCTTTATGTAGTATACTAGTGCATATATTCTAGTCATGATCAATTGTTGTGTCGCCTGTGACCTCACTCGTTCTTACCGGGGACTGACCTAACTGTTCCCAGGCGACCTCACCTAGGTACCTTCTTAACCCCCCCCCCCCCCCCCCCCATAATCCACCGATCAAAAGTTTGGGACTCTGACCATAATGTCATTGTTTTTCGTTTCCCAATTTAGGGCGAATCTGATTTCTCTGTGATCACTGTTCCTTAGTTCTTACCCTCATTGTGATATCTGATAATATTTTCTTTATTTGTTAATACTAGGTCTAATATATTGTCACCTCTAGTAGGTTCTGTAATTAGTTGTTTTAAAAAATTGTCCTGTACTGCGTCTAGGAAGTCTTCAGATTCATAGTCACCTACAATGTTGTCCCAGTCAATATTTCTGAAGTTAAAGTCCCCCATAATGTACACACTGTCGTATTTTGCTGCCCTTCTCATTTCCTGCCATATGGGCTGAGCTGCTTCATTCCCAAGACTTGGGGGACCTGTAAATCACTCCCATAATTAGTTTTTCTCTTCCTTCTGCAATTTCTACCCATACAAACTCGGTTCCTATTTCACTCTTTATTGAATTATTAATAAAACATTTTAATGTATCCTTGACGAAGAGTGCGACCCCTCCCCCCTTCCTACCTTCCCTGTCCTTATGAAAAAGGTCGTACCCTTCTATGTGAACATAAGAACATAAGAACATAAGAACATAAGAAAGTGGGATACTGCAGGAGGCCGACTGGCCCATACAGGGCAGATCCCTTTCACACCCATCCCAGCACTTCCATGTGCCTATCCAACTTCGTCTTGAAGCTCCCTAGCTAAGGGCATACTAAGCTCTTCCTTACATTCCTTTAGTACTCTGGCAAATATCTCATCGGGACCAGGTGACTTATTAGGCTTTAGTTTGTCTATTTGCTTACTAACATCGTTACTAGTCACTACTATCTCACTTAATTTGTTTTCTTCACTATCTCTGAATAGAGTCGGTGCCTCGGGTTTCTTTAACTTATCTAGATATGGAAGGTTTCTAAGTCCCGGAATCATTTTCGTCATTCTTCGCTGCACCGACTCCAGTGAATTGATATCCATTCTATAATAAGGGCACCAGAACTGAACAGCATAATCGAGGTGCGGCCTGACTAGCGCAAGATATAATTGCAATATGACCTCAGCACTCCTATTGCTTACACTTTTCGATATAAAACCCAATACTCTGTTTGCCTTATTCCGAACATGAACGCACTGTAGTGCATTTGCATCCTGCCCTGAATTAATCTGCCGCCCTATTTTGGTGTCATCCGCAAACTTGCTTATGTCACTGCTGATCCCAGTATCTAGATCATGTAGTGTTGGTGATTCTGGCCAACACCTGGTGAAGTATTTATCAATCTATAATGGTGAATCGGGTGTGTGTGTTTTTATGTGTGTGTGTGTGTGTGTGTGTGTGTGTGTGTGTGTGTGTTGGCTGTATCTTGGAGGTAAACATTGTACAGATATTACAGACAAAAATACAAAACATGTATACAGCCTCAGGAACTTACAGAACTATAGGAGTTACTTTAACATAATAATAAACTTCAAGGTATAATGAACTATAAAACTCAGAAGTCTCATAAAAATATATAACACTTGCAACACTATAACCAAATCATTATAAACAAAGAACATGACAGGACAATAAAATGACATGAATACAACAAATAAGATGACTGTCACTGTCACCTGATGAACATGACACGTGTGAACATGACACCTGATGAACATGACACGTGATGAACATGACACCTGATGAACATGTCACCTGGTGAATATGACACCTGATGAACATGACATCTGATGAGCATGTCACCTGATGAACATGTCACCTGATGAACATGACACCTGATGAACATGTCGCCTGATGAACATGTCACCTGATGAATATGTCACCTGATGAACATGACAACCTGATGAACATGACACCTGATGAACATGTCATCTGATGATCATGTCACCTGATGAACATGACACCTGATGAACAAGACACTTGATGAACATGCCATCTGATGAACATGACACGTGATGAACATGACACGTGATGAACATGTCACCTGATGAATATGACACCTGATGAACATGACATCTGATGAGCATGTCACCTGATGAACATGTCACCTGATGTACATGACACCTGATGAACATGTCACCTGATGAACATGACACCTGATGAACATGACACCTGATGAACATGTCACCTGATGAACATAACACCTGATGAACAAGACACCTGATGAACATGTCACCTGATGAACATGACACCTCATGATCAAGACACCTGATGATCATGTCGCCTGATGAACATGACATCTGATGAACAAGACACCTGATGAACATGCCATCTGATAAACATGACACCTGATGATCATGTCACCTGATGAACATGACACCTGATGAACAAGACACTTGATGAACATGCCATCTGATGAACATGACACCTGATGAACATGTCACCTGATGAACATGACACCTGATGAACATGTCACCTGATGAACATGACACCTGATGAACAAGACACCTGATGAACATGACATCTGATGAGCATGTCACCTGATGAACATGTCACCTGATGAACATGACACCTGCTGAACATGTCACCTGATGAACATGACACCTGATGAACATGACACCTGATGAACATGACACCTGATGAACATGTCACCTGATGAACATGACACCTGATGAACAAGACACCTGATGAACATGACACCTGATGAACATGACACCTGATGAACAAGACACCTGATGAACATGTCACCTGATGAACATGACACCTGATGAACAAGGCACCTGATGAACATGACACCTGATGAACAAGACACCTGATGAACATACCATCTGATGAACAAGACACCTGATGAACATGACACCTGATGAACAAGACACCTGATGAACATGACACCTGATGAACAAGACACCTGATGAACATGCCATCTGATGAACATAACACCTGATGAACATGTCACCTGATGAACATGACACCTGATGAACATGTCACCTGATGAACATGACACCTGATGAACAAGACACCTGATGAACATGCCATCTGATGAACATGTCACCTGATGAGCATGTCACCTAATGAGCATGTCACCTGATGAGCATGTCACCTGATGAGCATGTCACCTGATGAGCATGTCACCTGCATCCCAACCTTCACTTCCTTCAACAATCATAACTAATTATCAAAGGTATATTTGATTTAGACACTATTGCTTCACCTCTATAATTCACGTATAATTACAAAAGCGATTATATCCAATATTATAACATCCGCCATCTTGTCTACTCTCCTCCACACCTATAATATCATTAATTATAATTATAATTTATGATTGGCAAAACTATCTTCTATAATCTAATGCTCTGTAGATTGGAAACACACACACACACACACACACACACACACACACACACACACACATACACACACACACCTATAATCTACCATTTATTTTTATTATATTTCTGATAAAATTTTCAAATATCTCTTCCACTCACCTAAAATTATCCACCAATTTCTTCCACACATCCTTCCATTTCTCTTGTCAAAGTTAATTTAATATCCTCATACAGTTAAGAGAAGGTTTAAACGCTCTTAACTTCCCTACTGATAATTAACGACTGACATCACGTATTTTACTCATGTTAAATATCTGAAATAACTCATGGCAGCCATATTGAAAAACAAAAAACAAACACACACTGATACACAAACAAACATACAAACGTACTCAATAAAACGTTCTTTGATAGTTTGTTGTGAATGTTTTTGTTTCACATCCACCAGAGTAAGGAATCATTGACCAGATGTGAACAAAGTGACTTATTATTGTATTTTGCCCAATAGTATCGAAGTTTAGGTAATGGTAATACATAATAAGGAAACAACGATTGGTGAAAATAATCTTGTTGTCGGTGTCTTCTGGTTGTATTGGTGAGGTTAACAAAATAAATGTCTACCTGAAGAATAGAATGTCTCATTGGGGGAAAGTTGTCTTAATAGTATCACCAGGTAAAACCCAACTCCTTCCCTCAAAAGATCTTACGAATTCTTCCCTTGGCTTATCTTACTTAAAGCATCTTATGTCTGTTTCTTATGTCAAATTCAAGTAAAATCAGAGTTTTGGGGTGATTGGAGATCTATATTTTAAAGGTATTGTTTACATGTCTGAAATTTCATGTTTTGTCGGCAAATTTGGGTTCCGGATAAGTATTGTTGTGGTCGCAGTAACATACGCCGGTGAACTTTGAGGCAAACTGTGAATTTTATCAATATACCAAGAGTTAATTAGTGAATACAGGTGATGGGTGCCACCAGGCCCTCCTCCGTGTTGTGGCACTGTGGGCGGCCGGCCATGTCGTGACCCGGGACGTAAACAAGATGGCGGTACCTGACCTCCTATATTTCCAAATGGTCCTAAATGTTGACCTGACCTGACCCGACCAACAAAGGAAGAATTAAACTGTTGAGAGTAACGTCTTCACCATCACTTTTTGTCACTATAAGAAACCATACACATATTAAAGGTCCCTCTACTGATTAGTAATTAATGTTACCTCCATCAATCACCTGTCACCACCTGTTTATTTACAAGATGAATATCACCCCAACCACAAAAATCAATCAAAAAATCACAATGTTATTACTGCCACCTGAAGACACTGAACAGCGAACTACCAGAACTGTTGATCCGAGTCTGACAAGAATTTAAAGGATATGTTAAAAAAAAAATAAAAATCTGATCACTTGAAGAATTTCCACCCCAGTTTATTTCACCTATGGACTAACCACCATTTCGGAGGTTAGGTTAGGTTAGGTTAGGTTAGGGGGGTTAATCTTTAGGTGGAATAAGCTGGGGCGAAGATTCTTAAGGTGATCCAAAAAAAAAAAATCTCCAGTACCCAGACAAACGTTCCTAAGACAGACATAAGACAGGTGATCATTGTCCTGATGCCCCTCTACCTGTACTAATTAGGTACAGGTAAGTTGCAAATACCTGGTGACATAGAAGAAAGAAGAGTATTAATATCATCCTGCAGTCACACACACACACACACACACACACAGGTGAAGTAATTCGTCCATCGTCTTCAAGATAACTACCAAGAAGATAAATCATCAACCAATCACCTCACGCCAAGATAACAAGCTTCAACCAAGAGAAAAGCTTCATCAAGACAACAAGCTTCAACTAAGACAAAAGCTTCATCAAGATAAGCTTCAACCAAGACAAAAGCTTCATCAAGACAACAAACTTCAACCAAGACAAAAGCTTCAAGACAACAAGCTTCAACTCAAACAAAAGCTTCATCAAGACAACAAGCTTCAACTAAGACAAAAGCTTCATCAAGACAATAAGTTTCAACCAAGACAAAAGCTTCATCAAGACAACAAGCTTCAACTAAGACAAAAGCTTCATCAAGACAATAAGCTTCAACCAAGACAAAAGCTTCATCAAGACAACAAGCTTCAACTAAGACAAAAGCTTCATCAAGACAACAAGCTTCAACCAAGACAAAAGCTTCATCAAGACAACAAGCTTCAACCAAGACAAAAGCTTCATCAAGACAACAAGCTTCAACTAAGACAAAAGCTTCATCAAGACAACAAGTTTCAACTAAGTACAAAAGCTTCATCAAGACAACAAGCTTCAACCAAGACAAAAGCTTCATCAAGATAAGCTTCAACCAAGACAAAAGCTTCAAGACAACAAGCTTCAACCAAGACAAAAGCTTTATCAAGACAACAAGCTTCAACTAAGACAAAAGCTTCATCAAGACAACAAGCCTCAACTAAGAGAAAAGCTTCATCAAGACAACAAGCTTCAACCAAGACAAAAGCTTCATCAAGACAACAAGTTTCAACTAAGACAAAAGCTTCAAGACAACAAGCTTCAACTAAGACAAAAGCTTCATGAAGACAACAAGCTTCATCAAGACAACATGTTTCAACTAAGACAAAAGCTTCATCAAGACAACAAGCTTCAACTAAGACAAAAGCTTCATCAAGACAACAAGCTTCAACTTAGACAAAAGCTTCATCAAGATAAGCTTCAACCAAGACAAAAGCTTCATCAAGACAACAAGCTTCAACCAAGACAAAAGCTTCATCAAGACAACAAGCTTCAACTTAGACAAAAGCTTCATCAAGATAAGCTCCAACTAAGACAAACGCTTCAAGACAACAAGCTTCAACCAAGACAAAAGCTTCATCAAGACAACAAGTTTCAACTAAGACAAAAGCTTCAAGACAACAAGCTTCAACTAAGACAAAAGCTTCATCAAGACAACAAGCTTCATCAAGACAACAAGTTTCAACTAAGACAAAAGCTTCATCAAGACAACAAGCTTCAACTAAGACAAAAGCGTCATCAAGACAACAAGCTTCCACTAAGACAAAAGCTTCATCAAGATAAGCTTCAACCAAGACAAAAGCTTCATCAAGACAACAAGCTTCAACCAAGACAAAAGCTTCGTCAAGACAACAAGCTTCAACTGTCATACAGGCTCATAATAATCACCCCAAGATATTAATTTACCTTTCAATATAACTAAGTCGATATTATTTAATCTGTAAGTATTTTCTTTTTCATTCATCACCTCGAGTAGATGTGAGTTGTTTAATAACTCACAATACGCAAGTTATCATTTCTTCAACTTCTTTCATCCCCAGCGTCTTTACATTCACATAGGTCCTTCTATTTTCCAATTTCTTTCATCACTAGCGCCTACACACACACCTTGGGTCCCATTTACCCACCCAAAATCGTCTGGATTCGTAGGATTTGTGAAATACCTAATGTAACTCTACCATCAGTCACGTAAGAGTAAGTGAATAAGTATGAGATGATTTTTCCCGAGATAGAGAAATAGTCTTATTTTACTGAGAGAGAGAGAAAGAGATGCGGTGTAATTCTCCGAAGAGATAAGAGATATTCTCCTGAGAAAACACAACAGGACGATTATCAATAAGACTTTTAAAATACAGAAGCAAAATAAAAGAAGTACTAAATCCGGGTTACGTCTTCAAGTCTCAAAACGTAATAAATCCAGGTTACATTTCCATGTCTGGAGCTCGCCAAGTTGTAATACAGAAGCTGATAGACCTATGGAAAAAAATTCTATCAATTGAAACCATGAACCTGAGGTCAATATTGGCCAAGACTATTAAAAACAACAGAGGGTTATATTTTACAAGGGCCATTTGACCTCTATACCCCATCATGGCTACCTGTAATAAGAACATAAGAAGATAAGGAGTCTGCAATAGGCCGGTTGGCCTGTGCATGGCAGCTCCTTTCGAGGGTTACTACCACTCTCTATCATCCATGAATCTATCTAGCCTCCATTTGAAACTTTCCAGAGTTCCCGCACTTACTACAAAGTTGCTAAGCTTGTTCCACTCGTCCACCACCCTATTTGTGAACCAGTTTCTTCCTATCTCCCTCCTAAACCTAAACTTATCCAACTTGAATCCGTTGCTCTGAGTCCTATCCTGCTCGGATATTATAAGAACTTTATCTATATCCCCTTTGTTGATTCCTTTCACCCACTTAAATACTTCTATCATATCTCCCCGCACTCTTCGTCTTTCTGGGGAATGCAAGTTCAGTTTCTTTAACCTATCCTGATATGGAAGGTTTCTAAGTCCCGGAATCATTTTTGTCATTCTTCGCTGCACCGACTCTAGTGAATTTATATCCACTCTATAATAGGGGCACCAGAACTGAACCGCATAATCGAGGTGCGGCCTGACTAGCGCAAGATATAGTTGCAATAACACCACTGCACTCTTGTTACTTACACTTCTAGATATAAAACCCCAATACTCTGTTTGCCTTATTTCGAACATTAACGCACTGTTTTCTAGGCCGTAGGTCCGGGCTTACAAGCAGGGCCGGTGCTAGGAATTGCGGGGCCCAATTAGAAAATTGATAGTGGGGCCCTCTACTCTACAAAGTCGAAGATTGATGTTTTATATTTCGTGTAGTATGCCCGCCTTAGCCAAAAAGCATTAATTACTTGATATACTAAAAGTTTAAAAACAGTATAAAAGTTTTGATTTTTTATTACAAGTTAAGACAATTACAGACAAACTGTTTATTACAACTGTACTTGTGGATGATCCATCACTGTTTGATGTTTGGGCTTGGCCTTCTGACTCTTCTTTAGCTATAAGTGGACTTCTCACTTTGGCACTGTCTTCTGTTGTATTAAGATCGTCTTCAGTTTGATTCAACTGTGTCTGTGTGTCAACTTGAACTTTTTCAAACTGAATATCAATTTCTTCATTGTATTCATCAACTGTAATTGGACTAATGGCTGTATTGTCATTTTCTGAATCGTTTTTGTCTTCTTCATCTTCAATACATGGGCGTTTCAAAGGTGGAGTGACAAGAAATTTTTTGATAGCACCTCGATGTTTTTCATTTTCAGCCACCTTTGCCTTTGCCAGTGCTCGCTTCTGGTTGCCATTTAAATACTTACGCCCTCTGCCTCTATCTCTGCTTGTGCTTGCCATGATGAAAGGGCTTTTTATATTATCTTTTCAGAAATGACATATAATAAACTGAAATGAAAAAACGAACAAAATTATTCACAATGAGAAGTCCCTGGCACTTAAAAAATAAGTATGTGCATATATGAATGTTATAATTAAAACAAAAAATCGAAACACTGATCCTATAAAATAAAAACCACACAATGTTTATCACCACTTCACCGGACAAAAAAAGCTTTAACCGGACATATAACACTTTGGCATGGATAGCACACCGCTACGTACGCAAAGATTCGGTTACCTACATAGAGCTATATGTGCTTGCATGTGCTCAGAATCACAAGTCATTTTCTGATTCATCATCGCTATTGTCGCTATCAATCATGTACTCAGGATCAACAATTATCATCACTGTCCAGCACAAAAATTATAAACAAACCACGCCTCGGTCGCCACCCAGTGGCCATGCTTCTCATTTTCAAGGTCAACACTGCAAAACTCATCTCAAATCATGTCTATGGCAACGACCGGAGTTTTGTCACTGTCTGACGATGATCACTGATTCACTGGTTATTACAGGACATGCTGATATACACAGCACAACGTTATCACTCGTATTTCCCCCTGAAAACAGCCAAAAATACAGACCCGACACACTTACACCGTCCAAGCGTTGGGAGAGAGTGAAAACTGTGTTCTGATTGGCTCGCACCCTTCCCGCTCCTGTAAATTATTATGAAAGTCAGGGCGTGTGGACCAACACCAGAGTTAATTCCCTTGGACTTTTGACAAAACAGAAAATTCTCGCACGTGACTGGGATCTATTATTTTGATGACAATAACAATGATTTTGTGTCTAACGTTAGCTTTTTTACCAATATCGTATACAGTTTAAAACTAACACACGTGTGTGCGGGGCCCCCTTGCGGCGCGGGGCCCAATTTGATTAAATTGGTCAAATAGGCTTAAAACCGGCCCTGCTTACAAGTACCCCTAGGTCTCTTTCGCAAGTCGACGTCTCTAGGTTGATGTTGTTAAGGCTGTATACATTATAAGTATTTGTTCTTCCAATATTAAGTACGCTGCACTTGCTGGTGTTGAATTTCATTTGCCATTTTTCAGACCACCCCTGCAGTTTATTTAGATCCTCCTGTAATGCATTTGGATCCTGGCCTGAATTAATTTGCCGCCCTATTTTGGTGTCATCCGCAAGCTTGCTTATGTCACTGCTGATCCCAGTATCTAGATCATTTATGCAGATAATGAACAAGAGTGGGCCTAGTACTGACCCCTGGGGAACTCCACTGGTTACACGGCCTCACTCAGATTTAACACCATCTACGCTGACCCTCTGCGTTCTATCGGTGAGCCATGATTTTATCCAATTTAAAACTTTCCCCTCGATACCATGAGCCTTAATTTTTCTCAGAAGCCTCTGATGCGGTACTCTGTCAAATGTTTTGCTAAAGTCTAAATAAATAACATCGTAATTTTCGACATTATCTACTACCTCGAAGACTTTCCTAAAAAACGTTAGCAGATTTGTTAGACAAGATTTTCCCTTTGTAAACCCATGTTGAGAGTCGTAGATTAATTTGCTTTTCTCTAGATGCGATCGGATGCTATCTGCTATAATTGATTCAAGAAATTTCCCCACTACTGACGTCAAACTGATCGGCCATAAGGTAACTCCTGTAAATCAATCAGGTAAGGTAAATTAGATCGAACTTACAGGTGTATTGTGATTGTATATAACCATTCAGATCAATCATTGATAATATGCGTCTATTCTTCTGTTAATGTTAGTATATCTGTCACAACAACATACCTGATCCCGACTGTCAGCTGATAAGTAAGACGTCAGTAAGGTGTAAGACGTCAGCAAGGTGTAAGACGTCAGCAAGGTGTAAGACGTCAGCAAGGTGAGCTCAACTACCTTAATTAACTCCTCAATAACAACCAAATGAAGACAATGAGGGCAATAAGGACACATGTAATAGTGGAAGAGTAAGTTAATATTATCAAGGATGTATCACCTTTACCTTATCTACCTGTGTTAATTAATACCATATTCACCTGTGTTAATTAATACCTGCTACAACACACACACAATTTCTCTCACGGAATCATTGTTTACCTCGCTATGATGACGTCACTTTTTTGTGTTTACTAAGAATTTTCCTCTTTGTCCTTAATCACGTCAGGACCTATTAGATTCTGTCAGATCATTCAGCCAATCACAGAAGAGATGGCGGACCACACAGCAACAACTTAAACCTTTCATTAAGTGTTGTAATCGTCTTGTTGTGACCCCTAACAACCTTAGTGTACTTAACAACATATAACCAGCCACTATAATAGTCCTACAACACAAGTAACTTCTCATACAGGTCTCATAGTCACTACTTAATACTGTCGTTCATTATCGTCACACAGGTAAGTGGAACAAGTTTTGATATTAATTCCTGTAAAATATTTATCTTTACGCCATAGAAATAATCACTTTTAACAAATGTATTTCCTCTGTGTCGGTCTTGCTTGCTTGCTAAATCGCGTGACTGTGTTTACTGGGTCATATGAGGTCAACTTGTACTACTGACCACAAGGTAACAAGTCTCTCATCACACATAACCAACAGGGTGTAATATGATCAATAATAATAATGATGTGTAATAAACAGACAGTAGGGAGCCATGACTGTTGAACTAAAGAAATGTCGATTTTTTTTGTTTTCTGAATATTTATCAATTTTAATTAGTGATAAGGGTTAATTAATGCTGTAATGATAACCAACAATTACAGGCTTAATCACTGGCCATGGGTGATGAGTGCCATGAGTGCCGCCCGCCCTCCTCCGTGTTGTGGCACTGTGGGCGGCCGGCCATGTCGTGACCCGGGACGTCAACAAGATGGCGGCGCCTGACCTCCTGTATCCCCAAATGGTCCTAAATGTTGACCTGACCAACAAAAGGACCTATTAGCCATGACAAGGACCTATAGCCATGACAGGGACCTATAGCCATGACAAGGACCTATAGCATTGACAGGGACCTATAGCCTTGACAGGGACCTATAGCCTTGACAGGGACCTATAGCCTTGACAAAGACCTATAGCCATGACAGGGACCTATATAGCCTTAACAGGGAGCAACAGAGGTCTTCAACAAACAGAGGTCACCAACAGGCAATAGAGGTCAACAACAGACAACACAGGCCAACAACAGGCAACAGAGGTCAACAACAAGCTAATGTCGTCAGGTTTTCTTCATATTTCCTGAATGTTCAGCTCAGGTAAAATAATCAAGGTTTGGGGAAGTGATCAAGGTTTGGGGAAGTGATCAAGTTTTGGAGAAGTGATCAAGCTTTGGGAAAGTGATCAAGTGAGTTTGAGAGAGAAATTTACAGTATGTTTGGAAAGAGTTTAAGATAATTATGATTCCATTTGTTGTTTCCTTATTAGTAATACTATGATGACCACAATATCATATAGATCGTAAAGAGAAAAATATATAACAGTGTTGATTACTGGTCATGGGTAATGAGTGCCACCGCCCTCTGTGTTGTGGCACTGTGGGCGGCCGGCCATGTCGTGACCCGAGACGTCAACAAAATGGCGGTGCCTGACCTCCTATATCCCCAAATGGTCCTAAATAAGAATAATAAGATAATAGGAAGAATAACTCTCTCGGGGTATTGGTGCTATCGCTCTCCATTATGTCCTGGGTTCGAGTCCTGCATCTATATAGCCGTGAGAAGGGTGTTATCCAGCGTGACCCTACCAAACACCTCAGATTCCCTCCTGCACTAAACACTACACGATAAAATTAATAACAAAGTAAGTAAGAACAGACCAGCCGCCCGAACTAACAAGGTGGTAGTTGGTGAGAAAAAAATATTGAAGGTGGAAAGACGAACGTACGGACCAGGTGAGTAAATTAAGTCAATACTGTACACAAACTCTCAGCCCTACGTCAGGTATAAGTCTTGGCCCACGTCCACCATCTAAATTCATAGGTGTCAGACGGGCTCCACCAGCTGTCTCATAACTACAGGTAAGATACAGTAATTAACTTGTGACACCGAGACTGAAAGTACAGAGACGAGGCCGAAGGAGTACTGTACCAACACACAAAGACACACCTCAACTCATGTTCAACAACCAACCTGGTAACCACAAACGCGGCCCCACCAAGTTCAAGATAGGTAACAACACTATTGACTATGTTTCTTCTTTTAATTATCTTGGTGCCTCCGTCCCTTGTACCCTACCTGCCATACAACAGCTAACCCGCCAATGTACTGACAGACTGAGAGGGGTGTGTGAGGCGTGGGGAGAGGGGTGTGTGAGGCGTGAGGAGAGGGTGTGTGAGGCGTGGGGAGAGGGGTGTGTGAGGCGTGAGGAGAGGGGTGTGTGAGGCGTGGGGAGAGGTGTGTGTGAGGCGTGGGGAGAGGGTGTGTGAGGCGTGGGGAGAGGGGTGTGTGAGGCGTGGGGAGAGGGGTGTGTGAGGCGTGGGGAGAGGGTGTGTGAGGCGTGGGGAGAGGGGTGTGTGAGGCGTGGGGAGAGGGTGTGTGAGGCGTGGGGAGAGGGGTGTGTGAGGCGTGGGGAGAGGGTGTGTGAGGCGTGGGGAGAGGGTGTGTGAGGCGTGGGGAGAGGGGTGTGTGAGGCGTGGGGAGAGGGGTGTGTGAGGCGTGGGGAGAGGGTGTGTGAGGCGTGGGGAGAGGGTGTGTGAGGCGTGGGGAGAGGGTGTGTGAGCGTGGGAGAGGGGTGTGTGAGGCGTGGGGAGAGGGTGTGTGAGGCGTGGGGAGAGGGTGTGTGAGGCGTGAGGAGAAGGGTGTGTGAGGCGTGGGGAGAGGGGTGTGTGAGGCGTGGGGAGAGGGTGTGTGAGGCGTGGGGAGAGGGTGTGTGAGGCGTGGGGAGAGTGGTGTGTGAGGCGTGGGGAGAGGGGTGTGTGAGGCGTGGGGAGAGGGGTGTGTGAGGCGTGGGGAGAGCGTGTGTGAGGTGTGGGGAGACGGTGTGTTAGGCGTGGGGAGAGGGTGTGTGAGGCGTGGGGAGAAGTAGTGTAAGGTGGGGAGAGGGTGTGTGAGGCGTGGGGAGAAGGTGTGTGTGAGGCGTGGGGAGAAGGTGTGTGTGAGGCGTGGGGAGAGGGGTGTGTGAGGCGTGGGGAGAGGGGTGTGTGAGGCGTGGGGAGAGGGTGTGTGAGGCGTGGGGAGAAGGGGGTGTGTGAGGCGTGGGGAGAGGGTGTGTGAGGCGTGGGGAGAGGGTGTGTGGGGCGTGGGGAGAGTGGGTGCAAGGAGTGGGGAGAGGGTGTGTGAGGCGTGGGGAGAGGGTGTGTGAGGCGTGGAGAGAGGGTGTGTGGGCGTGGGGAGAGGGGTGTGTGAGGCGTGGGAAGGTGTGTGTGGCGTGGGAAGGTGTGTGAGGCGTGGGGAGAGGGTGTGTGAGGCGTGGGGAGAGGGTGTGTGAGGCGTGGGGAGAGGGGTGTGTGAGGCGTGGGGAGAGGGTGTGTGAGGCGTGGGGAGAGGGTGTGTGGGGCGTGGGGAGAGTGGTGTGTGAGGCGTGGGGAGAGGGGTGTGTGAGGCGTGGGGAGAGGGGTGTCTGGGGCTTGGGGAGAGGGGTGCAAGGGGTGGGGAGAGGGTGTGTGAGGCGTGTGGAGAGGGTGTGTGGGGAGAGGGTGTGTGGGAAGAGGGTGCGTGGGGAGAGGGTGTGTGAGGCGTGGGGAGAGGGTGTATGAGGCTTGGGGAGAGGGATGCAAGGGGTGGGGAGAGGGTGTGTGAGGCGTGGGGAGAGGGTGTATGGGGAGAGGGTGTGTGGGGAGAGGGTGTGTGGGAAGAGGGTGTGTGGGGAGAGGGTGTGTGGGGAGACGGTGTGTTAGGCGTGGGGAGAGGGTGTGTGTGGCGTGGGGAGAGAGTGTGTGGGGCGTGGGTAGAGGGTGTGTGGGGCGTGGGGTGTGTGAGGCGTGGGGAGAGGGGTGTGTGAGGCGTGGGGAGAGGGTGTGTGAGGCGTGGGGAGAGGGTGCGTGAGGCGTGGGGAGAGGGGTGTATGAGGCGTGGGGAGAGGGTGTGTGGGGCGTGGGGAGAGGGTGTGTGGGGCGTGGGGAGAGGGTGTGTGGGGCGTGGGTAGAGGGTGTGTGGGGCGTGGGGTGTGTGAGGCGTGGGGAGAGAGGTGTGTGAGGCGTGGGGAGACGGGTGTGTGAGGCGTGGGGAGATTGTGTGTGAGGCGTGGGGAGATTGTGTGTGAGGCGTGGGGAGAGGGGTGTGTGAGGCGTGGGGAGAGGGGTGTGTGAGGCGTGGAGAGAGGGGTGTGTGAGGCGTGGGGAGAGGGGTGTGTGAGGCGTGGGGAGAGGGGTGTGTGAGGCGTGGGGAGAGGGGTGTATGAGGCGTGGGGAGAGGGTTGTGTGAGGCGTGGGGAGAGGGGTGTCTGGGGTTGGGGAAAGGGGTGCAAGGGTGGGGAAAGAGTGTATGAGGCGTGGGGAGAGGGGTGTGTGAGGCGTGGGGAGAGGGGTGTGTGAGGCGTGGGGAGAGGGAGTGTGAGGCGAGACGAAAGGGGTGTGTGAGGTGAGGGGAGAGGGGTGTGTGAGGCGTCGGGAGAGGGGTGTGTGAGGCGTGGGGAGAGTGGTGTGTGAGGCGTGAGGAGAGGGGTGTGTGAGGCGTGGGGAGAGGGTGTTTGAGGCGTGGGGAGAGGGTGTGTGAGGCGTGGGGAGAGGGGTGTGTGAGGCGTAGGGAGAGCGTGTGTGAGGTGTGGGGAGACGGTGTGTTAGGCGTGGGGAGAGGGTGTGTGAGGCGTGGGGAGAAGTAGTGTAAGGTGTGGGGAGAGGGTGTGTGAGGCGTGGGGAGAAGGTGTGTGTGAGGCGTGGGGAGAAGGTGTGTGTGAGGCGTGGGGAGAAGGTGTGTGTGAGGCGTGGGGAGAGGGGTATGTGAGGCGTGGGGAGAGGGGTGTGTGAGGCGTGGGGAGTGGGTGTGTGAGGCGTGGGGAGAGGGTGTGTGAGGCGTGGTGAGAGGGGTGCAAGGGGTGGGGAGAGGGTGTGTGAGGCGTGGGGAGAGGGTGTGTGAGGCGTAGGGAGAGGGTTTGTGAGGCGTGAGGAGAGGGGTGTGTGAGGCTTGGGGAGAGGGTGTGTGAGGCGTGGGGAGAGGGGTGTGTGAAGCTTGGGGAGAGGGTGTGTGAGGCGTGGGGAGAAGGTGTGCGAGGCGTGGGGAGAGGGGAGTGTGAGGCGTGGGGAGAGGGGTGTGTGAGGCGTGGAGAGAGGGTGTGTGAGGCGTGAGGAGCGGGGTGTGTGAGGCGTGGGGAGATTGTGTGTGAGGCGTGGGGAGAGGGGTGTGGGGGCTTTGAGAGAGGGGTGCAAGGGGTGGGGAGAGGGGTGTGTGAGGCGTGGGGAGAGGGGTGTCTGAGGCATGGGGAGAGGGGTGTGTGAGGCGTGGGGAGAGGCTGTGTGAGGCGTGGGGAGAGGGGTGTGAGAGGCGAGGGGAGGTGTGTGGGGCGTGGGGAGAGGGTGTGTGGGGCGTGGCGAGAGGGGTGCAAGGAGTGGGGAGAGGGTGTGTGAGGCGTGGGGAGAGGCGTGTGTGGGGCGTGGGGAGAGGGGTGTGTGAGGCGTGGGGAAGTGTGTGAGACGTGGGGAGAGGGTGTGTGAGGCGTGGGAAGAGGGGTGTGTGATGCGTGGGGAGAGGGTGTGTGAGGCGTGGGGAGAGGGTGTGTGAGGCGTGGGGAGAGTGGTGTGTGATGCGTGGGGAAAGAGGTGTGTGAGGCGTGGGGAGAGGGTGTTTGAGGCGTGGGGAGAGGGTGTGTGAGGCGTGGGGAGAGGGTGTGTGAGGCGTGGGGAGAGGGTGTGTAAGGTGTGGGGATTGGGTGTGTGAGGCGTGGGGAAAAGGTGTGTGTGAGGCGTGGGGAGAGAGTGTGAGGCGAGGGGAGAGGGTGTGTGGGGCGTGGGGAGAGGATGTGTGGGGCGTGGGGAGAGGGTGTGTGAGGCGTGGGGAGAGGGTGTGTGAGGCGTGGGGAGAGGGGTGTGTGAGGCGTGGGGAGAGAGTGTGTGAGGCGTGGGGAGAGGGTGTGTGAGGCGTGGGGAGAGGGGTGCAAGGGGTGGGGAGAGGGTGTGTGAGGCGTGGGGGGAGGGTTTGTGAGGCGTGGGGAGAGGGGTGTGTGAGGCTTGGGGAGAGGGTGTGTGAGGCGTGGGGAGAGGGGTGTGGGAGGCTTGGGGAGAGGGTGTGTGAGGCGTGGGGAGAGGGTGTGTGAAAATGGGGAGAGGGTGTGTGAGGCGTGGGGAGAGGTGTGTGTGAGGCTTGGGGAGAGGGTGTGTGAGGCGTGGGGAGAGGGGTGTGTTGGGCGTGGGGAGAGGGTGTGTGGGGCGTGGGGAGAGGGGTGTGTGAGGCGTAGGGAGAGGTTGTGTGGGGCGGGGGGAGAGGGGTGCGTGAGGCGTGGGGAGAGGGTGTTTGAGGCGTGAGGAGAGGGTGTGTGAGGCGTGGGGAGAGGGGTGTGTGAGGGGTGGGGATACGGGTGTATGAGGCGTGGTGGAGAGGGTGTGTGAGGCATGGGGAGAGGGGTGTGTGAGGCATGGGGAGAGGGGTGTGTGAGGCGTGGGGAGAGGGGTGTGTGAGGCGTGGGAAGAAGGGTGTGTGAGGCGTGGGGAGAGGGTGTGTAAGGTGTGGGGAGAGGGTGTGTGAGGCGTGGGGAGAAGGTGTGTGTGAGGCGTGGGGAGAGAGTGTGAGGCGTGGGGAGAGGGTGTGTGGGGCGTGGGGAGAGGGTGTGTGGGGCGTGGGGAGAGGGTGTGTGAGGCGTGGGGAGAGGGGTGTGTGAGGCGTGGTGAGAGGGTGTGTGAGGCGTGGGGAGAGGGGTGTGTGGGTGGGAGAGGGGTGAGGCGTGGGGATAGGGTGTGTGAGGCGTGGGAGAGGGGTGTGTGAGGCATGGGGAGAGGGGTGTGTGAGGCATGGGGAGAGGGGTGTGTGAGGCGTGGGGAGAGGGTGTGTGAGGCGTGGGGAGAGAGGTGTGAGAGGCGAGGGGAGGTGTGTGGGGCGTGGGGAGAGGGTGTGTGGGGCGTGGCGAGAGGGGTGCAAGGAGTGGGTTGAGGGTGTGTGAGGCGTGGGCAAAGGCGTGTGTGGGGCGTGGGGGGAGGGGTGTGTGAGGCGTGGGGAAGTGTGTGAGACGTGGGGAGAGGGTGTGTGGGGCGTGGGGAGAGGGTGTGTGAGGCGTGGGAAGAGGGGTGTGTGATGCGTGGGGAGAGGGTGTGTGAGGCGTGGGGAGAGGGTGTGTGAGGCGTGGGGAGAGTGGTGTGTGATGCGTGGGGAAAGAGGTGTGTGAGGCGTGGGGAGAGGGTGTTTGAGGCGTGGGGAGAGGGTGTGTGAGGCGTGGGGAGAGGGTGTGTGAGGCGTGGGGAGAGGGTGTGTAAGGTGTGGGGATTGGGTGTGTGAGGCGTGGGGAAAAGGTGTGTGTGAGGCGTGGGGAGAGAGTGTGAGGCGAGGGGAGAGGGTGTGTGGGGCGTGGGGAGAGGATGTGTGGGGCGTGGGGAGAGGGTGTGTGAGGCGTGGGGAGAGGGGTGTGTGAGGCGTGGGGAGAGAGTGTGTGAGGCGTGGGGAGAGGGTGTGTGAGGCGTGGGGAGAGGGGTGCAAGGGGTGGGGAGAGGGTGTGTGAGGCGTGGGGGGAGGGTTTGTGAGGCGTGGGGAGAGGGGTGTGTGAGGCTTGGGGAGAGGGTGTGTGAGGCGTGGGGAGAGGGGTGTGTGAGGCTTGGGGAGATGGTGTGTGAGGCGTGGGGAGAGGGGTGTGTTGGGCGTGGGGAGAGGGTGTGTGGGGCGTGGGGAGAGGGGTGTGTGAGGCGTAGGGAGAGGTTGTGTGGGGCGGGGGGAGAGGGGTGCGTGAGGCGTGGGGAGAGGGTGTTTGAGGCGTGAGGAGAGGGTGTGTGAGGCGTGGGGAGAGGGGTGTGTGAGGGGTGGGGATACGGGTGTATGAGGCGTGGTGGAGAGGGTGTGTGAGGCATGGGGAGAGGGGTGTGTGAGGCATGGGGAGAGGGGTGTGTGAGGCGTGGGGAGAGGGGTGTGTGAGGCGTGGGGAGAAGGGTGTGTGAGGCGTGGGGAGAGGGTGTGTAAGGTGTGGGGAGAGGGTGTGTGAGGCGTGGGGAGAAGGTGTGTGTGAGGCGTGGGGAGAGAGTGTGAGGCGTGGGGAGAGGGTGTGTGGGGCGTGGGGAGAGGGTGTGTGGGGCGTGGGGAGAGGGTGTGTGAGGCGTGGGGAGAGGGGTGTGTGAGGCGTGGTGAGAGGGTGTGTGAGGCGTGGGGAGAGGGGTGTGTGTGGCGTGGGGAGAGGGGTGTGTGAGGCGTGGGGAGAGGGTGTGTGAGGAATGGGGAGAGGGGTGTGTGAGGCATGGGGAGAGGGGTGTGTGAGGCGTGGGGAGAGGGGTGTGTGAGGCGTGGGGAGAGGGTGTGTGAGGCGTGGGGAGAGGGTGTGTGAGGCGTGGGGAGAGGGTGTGTGAGGCGTGGGGAGAGGGTGTGTGAGGCGTGGGGAGAGGGGTGTGTGAGGGGTGGGGATACGGGTGTATGAGGCGTGGTGGAGAGGGTGTGTGAGGCATGGGGAGAGGGGTGTGTGAGGCATGGGGAGAGGGGTGTGTGAGGCGTGGGGAGAAGGTGTGTAAGGTGTGGGGAGAGGGTGTGTGAGGCGTGGGGAGAAGGTGTGTGTGAGGCGTGGGGAGAGAGTGTGAGGCGTGGGGAGAGGGTGTGTGGGGCGTGGGGAGAGGGTGTGTGGGGCATGAGGAGAGGGTGTGTGAGGCGTGGGGAGAGGGGTGTGTGAGGCGTGGGGAGAGGGTGTGTGAGGCGAGAGGAAGGGGGTGTGTGAGGCGAGGGGAGAGGGGTGTGTGAGGCGTGGGGAGTGGGGTGTGTGAGGCGTGGGGAGAGTGGTGTGTGAGGCGTGAGGAGAGGGGTGTGTAAGGCGTGGGGAGAGGGGTGTGTGAGGCGTGGGGAGATGGGTGTATGAGGCGTGAGGAGAGGATGTGTGATGCGTGGGGAGAGGGGTGTCTGGGGTTGGGGAAAGGGGTGCAAGGGAGGGGAAAGGGGTGCAAGGGCGGGGAGAGGGGTGTGTGAGGCGTGGGGAGAGGGGTGTGTGAGGCGTGGGGAGAGGGGTGTGTGAGGCATGGGGAGAGGGTGTTTGAGGCGTGGGGAGTGGGTGTGTGAGGCGTGGGGAGAGGCTGTGTGAGGCGTGGGGAGAGAGGTGTGAGAGGCGAGGGGAGGTGTGTGGGGCGTGGGGAGAGGGTGTGTGGGGCGTGGCGAGAGAGGTGCAAGGAGTGGGTTGAGGGTGTGTGAGGCGTGGGGAGAGGCGTGTGTGGGGCGTGGGGAGAGGGGTGTGTGAGGCGTGGGGAAGTGTGTGAGATGTGGGGAGAGGGTGTGTGGGGCGTGGGGAGAGGATGTTTGAGGCGTGGGAAGAGGGGTGTGTGATGCGTGGGGAGAGGGTGTGTGAGGCGTGGGGAGAGGGTGTGTGAGGCGTGGGGAGAGTGGTGTGTGATGCGTGGGGAAAGAGGTGTGTGAGGCGTGGGGAGAGGGTGTTTGAGGCGTGGGGAGAGGGTGTGTGAGGCGTGGGGAGAGGGTGTGTGAGGCGTGGGGAGAGGGTGTGTAAGGTGTGGGGATTGGGTGTGTGAGGCGTGAGGAAAAGGTGTGTGTGAGGCGTGGGGAGAGAGTGTGAGGCTTGGGAAGAGGGAGTGTGGGGCGTGGGGAGAGGATGTGTGGGGCGTGGGGAGAGGGATGTGTGAGGCGTGGGGAGAGGGTGTGAGACGTGGGGAGAGGGTGTGTGGGGCGTGGGGAGAGGATGTGTGAGGCGTGGGAAGAGGGGTGTGTGATGCGTGGGGAGAGGGTGTGTGAGGCGTGGGGAGAGGGTGTGTGAGGCGTGGGGAGAGTGGTGTGTGATGCGTGGGGAAAGAGGTGTGTGAGGCGTGGGGAGAGGGTGTTTGAGGCGTGGGGAGAGGGTGTGTGAGGCGTGGGGAGAGGGTGTGTGAGGCGTGGGGAGAGGGTGTGTAAGGTGTGGGGATTGGGTGTGTGAGGCGTGGGGAAAAGGTGTGTGTGAGGCGTGGGGAGAGAGTGTGAGGCGAGGGGAGAGGGTGTGTGGGGCGTGGGGAGAGGATGTGTGGGGCGTGGGGAGAGGGTGTGTGAGGCGTGGGGAGAGGGGTGTGTGAGGCGTGGGGAGAGAGTGTGTGAGGCGTGGGGAGAGGGTGTGTGAGGCGTGGGGAGAGGGGTGCAAGGGGTGGGGAGAGGGTGTGTGAGGCGTGGGGGGAGGGTTTGTGAGGCGTGGGGAGAGGGGTGTGTGAGGCTTGGGGAGAGGGTGTGTGAGGCGTGGGGAGAGGGGTGTGGGAGGCTTGGGGAGAGGGTGTGTGAGGCGTGGGGAGAGGGTGTGTTAAAATGGGGAGAGGGTGTGTGAGGCGTGGGGAGAGGTGTGTGTGAGGCTTGGGGAGAGGGTGTGTGAGGCGTGGGGAGAGGGGTGTGTTGGGCGTGGGGAGAGGGTGTGTGGGGCGTGGGGAGAGGGGTGTGTGAGGCGTAGGGAGAGGTTGTGTGGGGCGGGGGGAGAGGGGTGCGTGAGGCGTGGGGAGAGGGTGTTTGAGGCGTGAGGAGAGGGTGTGTGAGGCGTGGGGAGAGGGGTGTGTGAGGGGTGGGGATACGGGTGTATGAGGCGTGGTGGAGAGGGTGTGTGAGGCATGGGGAGAGGGGTGTGTGAGGCATGGGGAGAGGGGTGTGTGAGGCGTGGGGAGAGGGGTGTGTGAGGCGTGGGGAGAAGGGTGTGTGAGGCGTGGGGAGAGGGTGTGTAAGGTGTGGGGAGAGGGTGTGTGAGGCGTGGGGAGAAGGTGTGTGTGAGGCGTGGGGAGAGAGTGTGAGGCGTGGGGAGAGGGTGTGTGGGGCGTGGGGAGAGGGTGTGTGGGGCGTGGGGAGAGGGTGTGTGAGGCGTGGGGAGAGGGGTGTGTGAGGCGTGGTGAGAGGGTGTGTGAGGCGTGGGGAGAGGGGTGTGTGTGGCGTGGGGAGAGGGGTGTGTGAGGCGTCGGGAGAGGGTGTGTGAGGAATGTGGAGAGGGGTGTGTGAGGCATGGGGAGAGGGGTGTGTGAGGCGTGGGGAGAGGGGTGTGTGAGGCGTGGGGAGAAGGGTGTGTGAGGCGTAGGGAGAAGGTGTGTGGGGCGTGGGGAGAGGGGTGCGTGAGGCGTGGGGAGAGGGTGTTTGAGGCGTGAGGAGAGGGTGTGTGAGGCGTGGGGAGAGGGGTGTGTGAGGGGTGGGGATACGGGTGTATGAGCCGTGGTGGAGAGGGTGTGTGAGGCATGGGGAGAGGGGAGTGTGAGGCATGGGGAGAGGGGTGTGTGAGGCGTGGGGAGAGGGGTGTGTGAGGCGTGGGGAGAAGGGTGTGTGAGGCGTGGGGAGAGGGTGTGTAAGGTGTGGGGAGAGGGTGTGTGAGGCGTGGGGAGAAGGTGTGTGTGAGGCGTGGGGAGAGAGTGTGAGGCGTGGGGAGAGGGTGTGTGGGTCGTGGGGAGAGGGTGTGTGGGGCGTGGGGAGAGGGTGTGTGAGGCGTGGGGAGAGGGGTGTGTGAGGCGTGGGGAGAGGGTGTGTGAGGCGAGAGGAAAGGGGTGTGTGAGGCGAGGGGAGAGGGGTGTGTGAGGCGTGGGGAGAGGGGTGTGTGAGGCGTGGGGAGAGTGGTGTGTGAGGCGTGAGGAGTGGGGAGTGTAAGGCGTGGGGAGAGGGGTGTGTGAGGCGTGGGGAGATGGGTGTATGAGGCGTGGGGATAGGATGTGTGAGGCGTGGGGAGAGGGGTGTCTGGGGTTGGGGAAGGGGGTGCAAGGGTGGGGAAAGGGGTGCAAGGGTGGGGAGAGGGGTGTGTGAGGCGTGGGGAGAGGGGTGTGTGAGGCGTGGGGAGAGGGGTGTGTGAGGCGTGGGGAGAGGGGTGTGTGAGGCGTGGGGAGAGGGGTGTGTGAGGCATAGGGAGAGGGGTGTGTGAGGCGTGGGGAGAGGCTGTGTGAGGCGTGGGGAGAGGGGTGTGAGAGGCGAGGGGAGGTGTGTGGGGCGTGGCGAGAGGGGTGCAAGGAGTGGGGAGAGGGTGTGTGAGGCGTGGGGAGAGGCGTGTGTGGGGCGTGGGGAGAGGGGTGTGTGAGGCGTGGGGAAGGTGTGTGAGACGTGGGGAGAGGGTGTGTGAGGCGTGGGGAGAGGGGTGTGTGAGGCGTGGGGAGAGGGTGTGCAAGTGGGGAGAGGGTGTGTGAGGCGTGGGGAGAGGTGTGTGTGAGGCGTGGGGAGAGAGTGTGAGGCGTGGTGAGAGGGTGTGTGGGTCGTGGGGAGAGGGTGTGTGGGGCGTGGGGAGAGGGTGTGTGAGGCGTGGGGAGAGGGTGTGTGTGGCGTGGGGAGAGGGTGTGTGAGGCGTGGGGAGAGTGGTGTGTGAGGCGTGGGGAGAGTGGTGTGTGAGGCGTGGGGAGAGTGGTGTGTGAGGCGTGAGGAGAGGGGTGTGTGAGGCGTGGGGAGAGGGTGTTTGAGGCGTGGGGAGAGGGTGTGTGAGGCGTGGGGAGAGGGGTGTGTGAGGCGTGGGGAGAGGGGTGCGTGAGGCGTGGGGAGAGGGTGTGTGAGGCGTGGGGAGATGGTATGTGATGCGTGGGGAGAGGGTGTGAGGCGTGGGGAGACGGGTGTGTGAGGTGTGGGGAGACGGGTGTGTGAGACGTGGGAAGAGGGGTGCAAGGAGTGGGGAGAGGGGTGTGCAAGGAGTGGGGAGAGGGGTGTGTGAGGCGTGGGGAGAGGGGTGTGTGAGGCGTGGGGAGAGGGGTGTGTGAGGCGTGGGGAGAGGGGTGTGTGAGGCGTGGGGAGAGGGGTGTGTGAGGCGTGGGGAGAGGGGTGTGTGAGGCGTGAGGTGAGGGGTGTGTGAGGCGTGGGGAGAGGGGTGTGTGAGGCGTGGGGAGAGGGTGTGTGAGGCGTGAGGAGAGGGTGTGTTAGGCGTGGGGAGAGGGTGTGTGAGGCGAGAGGAAAGGGGTGTGTGAGGCGAGGGGAGAGGGGTGTGTGAGGCGTGGGGAGAGGGGTGTGTGAAGCGTGGGGAGAGGGTGTGTGAGGCGAGAGGAAAGGGGTGTGTGAGGCGAGGGGAGAGGGGTGTGTGAAGCGTGGGGAGAGGGTGTGTGAGGCGAGAGGAAATGGGTGTGTGAGGCGAGGGGAGAGGGTTGTGTGAGGCGTGGGGAGAGGGTGTGTGAGGCATGGGGAGAGGGGTGCAAGGGGTGGGGAGAGGGTGTTTGAGGCGTGGGGAGAGGGTGTGTGGGGACAGGGTGTGAGGGAAAAGGGTGTGTGGGGAGAGGGTGTGTGGGGAGACGGTGTATTAGGCGTGGGGAGAGGGTGTGTGGGGCGTGGGGAGATGGTGTGTGGGGCGTGTGTAGAGGGTGTGTGGAGCGTGGGGTGTGTGAGGCGTGGGGAGAGGGGTGTGTGAGGCGTGGGCAGAGGGTGTGTGCGGTGTGGGGAAAGTGGGTGCAAGGAGTGGGGAGAGAGTGTGTGAGGCGTGGGGAGAGGCGTGTGTGAGGCGTGGAGAGAGGCGTGTGTTGGGCGTGGGGAGAGGGGTGTGTGAGGCGTGGGAAGGTGTGTGAGGCGTGGGAAGGTGTGTGAGACGTGGGGAGAGGGTGTGTGAGACGTGGGGAGAGGGTGTGTGGGGCGTGGGGAAAGGGTGTGTGAGGCGTGGGGAGAGGGGTGTGTGAGGCGTGGGGAGAGGGTGTGTGAGGCGTGGGGAGAGCGTGTGTGAGGCGTGGGGAGAGTGGTGTGTGAGGCGTGGGGAGAGGGGTGTGTGAGGCGTGGGGAGAGGGGTGTCTGGGCCTTGGGGAGAGGGGTGCAAGGGGTGGGGAGAGGGTGTGTGAGGCGTGTGGAGAGGGTGTATGGGGAGAGGGTGTGTGGGAAGAGGGTCCGTGGGGAGAGGGTGTGTGAGGCGTGGGGAGAGGGTGTATGAGGCGTGGGGAGAGGGGATTGTGAGGCGTGGGGAGAGGGTGTGTGAGGCTTGGGGAGAGGGATGCAAGGGGTGGGGAGAGGGTGTGTGAGGCGTGGGGAGAGGGTGTGTGGGGAGAGGGTGTGTGGGGAGAGGGTGTGTGGGAAGAGGGTGTGTGGGGAGAGGGTGTGTGGGGAGACGGTTTATTAGGCGTGGGGAGAGGGTGTGTGTGGCGTGGGGAGAGAATGTGTGGGGCGTGGGGAGAGGGTGTGTGGGGCGTGGGTAGAGGGTGTGTGGGGCGTGGGGTGTGTGAGGTGTGGGGAGAGGGGTGTGTGAGGCGTGGGGAGAGGGTGTGTGAGGCGTGGGGAGAGGGTGCGTCAGGCGTGGGGAGATTGTGTGTGAGGCGTGGGGAGGCGGGTGTGTGAGGCGTGGGGAGAGGGGTGTGTGAGGCGTGGAGAGAGGGTGTGTGAGGCGTGGGGAGAGGGTGCGTCAGGCGTGGGGAGAGGGTGTGTGGGACGTGGGGAGAGGGTGTGTGGGGCGTGGGTAGAGGGTGTGTGGGCCGTGGGTAGAGGGTGTGTGGGGCGTGGGGTGTGTGAGGTGTGGGGAGAGGGGTGTGTGAGGCGTGGGGAGAGGGTGTGTGGGGCGTGGGGAGAGGGTGCGTCAGGCGTGGGGAGAGGGTGTGTGGGACGTGGGGAGAGGGTGTGTGGGGCGTGGGGAGAGGGTGTGTGGGGCGTGGGTAGAGGGTGTGTGGGGTGTGGGGTGTGTGAGGCGTGGGGAGAGGGGTGTGTGAGGCGTGGGGAGACGGGTGTGTGAGGCGTGGGGAGATTGTGTGTGAGGCGTGGGGAGATTGTGTGTGAGGCGTGGGGAGAGGGGTGTGTGAGGCGTGGGGAGAGGGGAGTGTGAGGCGTGGAGAGAGGGGTGTGTGAGGCGTGGGGAGAGGGGTGTGTGAGGCGTGGGGAGAGGGGTGTGTGAGGCGTGGGGAGAGGGGTGTATGAGGCGTGGGGAGAGGGTGTGTGAGGCGTGGGGAGAGGGGTGTCTGGGGTTGGGGAAAGGGGTGCAAGGGTGGGGAAAGAGTGTATGAGGCGTGGGGAGAGGGGTGTGTGAGGCGTGGGGAGAGGGTGTGTGAGGCTTAGGGAGAGGGGTGCAAGGGGTGGGGAGAGGGTGTGTGAGGCGTGGGGAGAGGGTGTGTTGGGAGAGGGTGTGTGGGAAGAGGGTGTGTGGGGAGTGGGTGTGTGGGGAGACTGTGTATTAGGCGTGGGGAGAGGGTGTGTGGGGCGTGGGGAGAGGGTGTGTGGGGCGTGGGGAGAGGGTGTGTGGGGCGTGGGTAGAGGGTGTGTGGGGCGTGGGGTGTGTGAGGCGTGGGGAGAGGGGTGTGTGAGGCGTGGGGAGATTGTGTGTGAGGCGTGGGGAGAGGTTGTGTGAGGCGTGGGGAGAGGGGTGTTTGAGGCGTGGGGAGAGGGTGTGTGAGGCGTGGGGAGAGGGGTGTCTGGGGTTGGGGAAAGGGGTGCAAGGGTGGGGAAAGAGTGTATGAGGCGTGGGGAGAGGGGTGTGTGAGGCGTGGGGAGAGGGGTGTGCGTGGCGTGGGGAGAGAGGTGTGTGATGCATGGGGAGAGGGGTGTGTGAGGCGTGGGTAGATGGGTGTCTGAGGCATGGGGAGAGGGGTGTGTGAGGCGTGGGGAGAGGCTGTGTGAGGCGTGGGGAGAGAGGTGTGAGAGGCGAGGGGAGGTGTGTGGGGCGTGGGGAGAGGGTGTGTGGGGCGTGGCGAGAGGGGTGCAAGGAGTGGGTTGAGGGTGTGTGAGGCGGGGGCAGAGGCGTGTGTGGGGCGTGGGGAGAGGGGTGTGTGAGGCGTGGGGAAGTGTGTGAGACGTGGGGAGAGGGTGTGTGGGGCGTGGGGAGAGGATGTTTGAGGCGTGGGAAGAGGGGTGTGTGATGCGTGGGGAGAGGGTGTGTGAGGCGTGGGGAGAGGGTGTGTGAGGCGTGGGGAGAGGGATGTGTGATGCGTGGGGAAGAGGGTGTGTGAGGCGTGGGGAGAGGGTGTTAGAGGCGTGGGGAGAGGGTGTGTGAGGCGTGGGGAGAGGGTGTGTGAGGCGTGGGGAGAGGGTGTGTACGGTGTGGGGATTGGGTGTGTGAGGCGTGGGGAAAGGTGTGTGTGAGGCGTGGGGAGAGAGTGTGAGGCGAGGGGAAAGGGTGTGTGGTTCGTGGGGAGAGGATGTGTGGGGCGTGGGGAGAGGGTGTGTGAGGCGTGGGGAGAGGGGTGTGTGAGGCGTGGGGAGAGAGTGTGTGAGGCGTAGGGAGAGGGTGTGTGAGGCGTGGGGAGAGGGGTGGAAGGGGTGGGGAGAGGGTGTGTGAGGAGTGGGGGGAGGGGTGTGTGAGGCGTGGGGAGAGGGGTGTGTGAGGCATGGGGAGAGGGGTGTGTGAGGCGTGGGGAGAGGCTGTGTGAGGCGTGGGGAGAGAGGTGTGAGAGGCGAGGGGAGGTGTGTGGGGCGTGGGGAGAGGGTGTGTGGGGCGTGGCGAGAGGGGTGCAAGGAGTGGGGAGAGGGTGTGTGAGGCGTGGGGAGAGGCGTGTGTGGGGCGATGGGAGAGGGGTGTGTGAGGCGTGGGGAGAGGTGTGTGAGACGTGGGGAGAGGGTGTGTGGGGCGTGGGGAGAGGATGTGTGAGGCGTGGGAAGAGGGGTGTGTGATGCGTGGGGAGAGGGTGTGTGAGGCGTGGGGAGAGGGTGTGTGAGGCGTGGGGAGAGTGGTGTGTGATGCGTGGGGAAAGAGGTGTGTGAGGCGTGGGGAGAGGGTGTTTGAGGCGTGGGGAGAGGGTGTGTGAGGCGTGGGGAGAGGGTGTGTGAGGCGTGGGGAGAGGGTGTGTAAGGGTGGGGATGGGTGTGTGAGGCGTGGGGAGAGGGTGTGTGAGGCGTGGGGAGAGGGTGTGTGAGGCGTGGGGAGAGGGTGTGTGGGGCGTGGGGAGAGGGTGTGAGGGGTGGGGATGGGTGTGTGAGGCGTGGGGAAAGGTGTGTGTGAGGCGTGGGGAGAGAGTGTGAGGCGAGGGGAGAGGGTGTGTGGGGCGTGGGGAGAGGATGTGTGAGGCGTGGGGAGAGGGTGTGTGAGGCGTGGGGAGAGGGGTGTGTGAGGCGTGGGGAGAGGGTGTGTGAGGCGTGGGGAGAGGGTGTGTGAGGCGTGGGGAGAGGGGTGCAAGGGGTGGGGAGAGGGTGTGTGAGGCGTGGGGAGAGGGTTTGTGAGGCGTGGGGAGAGGGGTGTGTGAGGCTTGGGGAGAGGGTGTGTGAGGCGTGGGGAGAGGGGTGTGTGAGGCGTGGGGAGAGGGTGTGTGAGGCGTGGGGAGAGGGTGTGTGAGGCGTGGGGAGAGGGTGTGTGAGGCGTGGGGAGATGGTGTGTGAGGCGTGGGGAGAGGGTGTGTTGGGCGTGGGGAGAGGGTGTGTGGGGCGTGGGGAGAGGGGTGTGTGAGGCGTAGGGAGAGGTTGTGTGGGGCGGGGGAGAGGGGTGTGTGAGGCGTGGGGAGAGGGTGTGTGAGGCGTGAGGAGAGGGTGTGTGAGGCGTGGGGAGAGGGGTGTGTGAGGGGTGGGGATAGGGGTGTATGAGGCGTGGGGAGAGGGTGTGTGAGGCATGGGGAGAGGGGTGTGTGAGGCATGGGGAGAGGGGTGTGTGAGGCGTGGGGAGAGGGGTGTGTGAGGCGTGGGGAGAGGGTGTGTGAGGCGTGGGAGAGGGTGTGTGAGGCGTGGGGAGAGGGGTGTGTGAGGCGTGGGGAGAGGGTGTGTGAGGCGTGAGGAGAGGGTGTGTGAGGCGTGGGGAGAGGGGTGTGTGAGGCGTGGGGAGAGGGTGTGTGAGGCGTGGGGAGAGGGTGTGTGAGGCGTGGGGAGAGGGGTGTGTGAGGCGTGGGGAGAGGGGTGTGTGAGGCGTGGGGAGAGGGGTGTGTGAGGCGTGGGGAGAGGGTGTGTGAGGCGTGGGGAGAGGGTGTGTGAGGCGTGGGGAGAGGGTGTGTGAGGCGTGGGGAGAGGGTGTGTGAGGCGTGGGGAGAGGGTGTGTGAGGCGTGGGGAGAGGGTGTGTGAGGCGTGGGGAGAGGGTGTGTGGGGCGTGGGGAGAGGGTGTGTGAGGCGTGGGGAGAGGGGTGTGTGAGGCGTGGGGAGAGGGTGTGTGAGGCGTGGGGAGAGGGGTGTGTGAGGCGTGGGGAGAGGGGTGTGTGAGGCGTGGGGAGAGGGTGTGTGAGGCGTGGGGAGAGGGGTGTGTGAGGCGTGGGGAGAGGGTGTGTGAGGCGTGGGGAGAGGGTGTGTGAGGCGTGGGAGAGGGTGTGTGGGGCGTGGGGAGAGGGGTGTGTGAGGCGTGGGGAGAGGGTGTGTGAGGCGTGGGGAGAGGGTGTGTGAGGCGTGGGGAGAGGGGTGTGTGAGGCGTGGGGAGAGGGTGTGTGAGGCGTGGGGAGAGGGTGTGTGAGGCGTGGGGAGAGGGGTGTGTGAGGCGTGGGGAGAGGGGTGTGTGAGGCGTGGGGAGAGGGTGTGTGAGGCGTGGGGAGAGGGTGTGTGAGGCGTGGGGAGAGGGTGTGTGAGGCGTGGGGAGAGGGTGTGTGAGGCGTGGGGAGAGGGTGTGTGGGCGTGGGGAGAGGGTGTGTGAGGCGTGGGAGAGGGTGTGTGAGGCGTGGGGAGAGGGGTGTGTGAGGCGTGGGGAGAGGGTGTGTGAGGCGAGGGAAGGGGTGTGTGAGGCGAGGGGAGAGGGGTGTGTGAGGCGTGGGGAGAGGGTGTGTGAGGCGTGGGGAGAGGGTGTGTGAGGCGTGAGGAGAGGGGTGTGTGAGGCGTGGGGAGAGGGGTGTGTGAGGCGTGGGGAGAGGGTGTATGAGGCGTGGGGAGAGGATGTGTGAGGCGTGGGGAGAGGGGTGTGTGAGGCGTGGGGAGAGGGGTGCAAGGGTGATGAAAGGGGTGCAAGGGTGGGGAGAGGGTGTGTGAGGCGTGGGGAGAGTGGTGTGTGAGGCGTGGGGAGAGGTGTGTGGGGCGGGGGGAGAGGGGTGCGTGAGGCGTGGGGAGAGGGTGTTTGAGGCGTGAGGAGAGGGTGTGTGAGGCGTGGGGAGAGGGTGTGTGAGGGGTGGGGAGAGGCGTGTATGAGGCGGGGGGAGAGGGTGTGTGAGGCATGGGGAGAGGGGTGTGTGAGGCATGGGGAGAGGGGTGTGTGAGGCGTGGGGAGAGGGGTGTGTGGGGCGTGGGGAGAAGGGTGTGTGAGGCGTAGGGAGAGGGTGTGTGGGGCGTGGGGAGAGGGGTGCGTGAGGCGTGGGGAGAGGGTGTTTGAGGCGTGAGGAGAGGGTGTGTGAGGCGTGGGGAGAGGGGTGTGTGAGGGGTGGGGATACGGGTGTATGAGGCGTGGTGGAGAGGGTGTGTGAGGCATGGGGAGAGGGGTGTGTGAGGCATGGGGAGAGGGGTGTGTGAGGCGTGGGGAGAGGGGTGTGTGAGGCGTGGGGAGAAGGGTGTGTGAGGCGTGGGGAGAGGGTGTGTAAAGTGTGGGGAGAGGGTGTGTGAGGCGTGGGGAGAGGTGTGTGTGAGGCGTGGGGAGAGAGTGTGAGGCGTGGGGAGAGGGTGTGTGGGGCGTGGGGAGAGGGTGTGTGGGGCGTGGGGAGAGGGTGTGTGAGGCGTGGGGAGAGGGGTGTGTAAGGCGTGGTGAGAGGGTGTGTGAGGCGTGGGGAGAGGGGTGTGTGAGGCGTGGGGAGAGGGGTGTGTGAGGCGTGGGGAGAGGGTGTGTGAGGAGTGGGGAGAGGGGTGTGTGAGGCATGGGGAGAGGGGTGTGTGAGGCGTGGGGAGAGGGGTGTGTGAGGCGTGGGGAGAAGGGTGTGTGAGGCGTAGGGAGAAGGTGTGTGGGGCGTAGGGAGAGGGGTGCGTGAGGCGTGGGGAGAGGGTGTTTGAGGCGTGAGGAGAGGGTGTGTGAGGCGTGGGGAGAGGGGTGTGTGAGGGTTGGGGATGCGGGTTAGGGTGTGTCAATTTAGGGGGGTGAACTGGCTAAATTGAAAATCGAGTAATTTGGTAGCAATTTATTGTAGTCTTTAAGCATGCAAAACAATATTCTGGCATAAATTTTTTTTTATAATAAGTCCTACCTACATCAAATGGATTTTTAAATGTACATATTTGTGAATTTATAACATAACCAGCGTTTGCACACATGTTACTGTTTCAAGTTTCAAATTATTATATTTTATTATCCGTAGTCTATTTGAAAGTAACCAATGCCTTCATACTCTCTTTGCTTTGGTTTCTTGTCATCAGTAGTCTGCTTGCTATTTGTGCTTTGATGTAACCTTCTCGCCTCTCGTGGCTGTAAACATGGCCCGCTGCTTCTGTGACCATTTTCACACATCTCTCCACACTTTGAGTGTGGGAAGGCCACTTCGGCACCTGCATTGGAGTCTCTTTAAGGTTTCTCAATTCTTGGCTAGTTAGACTTGTTGTCAATGGTGGCTCTAAGACTTCCAAACTCAAGTCAACCAATTCTGACAATTTGGTGGCATTGACGTTTATTGGGGGAACTTTTCTTGAATGAAACGAACAGTCTCCCAACTGGTCGTCATCTATTAGCGTTCCTCTAATCTTTAGAATGACTTCTACAGCCTCGGTTCGGAGATTGGTACATTGACTGCAAAGCATTGCTTGCAAAACTGCTTCTGATCGAGCATACCAAGCGGACCTTCTTGCCACAGGTAACACGATGTCCCTCACTACCTTCCTCTGTGTTCTTACTAGCTGCAATTGAAACAAAAGGTGATTGGGCCCATCCACCCACATAGGATTAAGTTTCACACTAAACCACTGGGGAAGATAAACTCCAATAATAAATTCAACAATTAACCTCAAATTCTTCAGCACTTTGCCCTTCAATTCGTGTTTGGAAATCCAAATCCTGCAGAAACGAAGAGCTGTAGTTAACCAACGGCTGTGACTGACAGGTCCAATCTCCAAGAGAGCCAATGACTGAGGCACTTCTCCTGATCTTATTGCTTGGGCAATACGATAAGCATAGGATTGATCTGTGCTGAGATCTTTGATGACTCCTTCAGACAACGCCGGAAGGGGAGGGCCAACTTCGACCTTTGGAAAGGTTGTATTTATTTCTAGTTGTGTTGCTTCATCCAGCATGATGCCAAGGGGACCTGACCACTTGTTGTTGCTCTTTGTAGGACCATCAAGTTCCTGGATGAGATGACGAAGAGGTAGCTCGCCTGTATGTAAATCACATACAATCCAAACAAGTCTTCTTCCTAGTTTTTTCTCTAAATGCGTCATTACACCCCCCTGCCATCCGGTGTTCACTGCAGTTGAATCTCCACCAACAGCCTGCAGTGAACTGCCAAGTCCTCTCTCCTGAACCCAACATAAAATATGATCAGCAATGACCTCTGCATGTTTCTTCCCTTCTACTTCAGTTTCGGGAGCAAAGTGAAACAAAAACCGACCACCAGGCTCAGAACAGACAGAGTAGTGTTCTTCTTTGATGAGACCTGGAAACTTTCTGTTCACTCCCTCTACTTCTAGCAAAACTTTTGTGTCATCTATTCTTCCATCAAACAAAAGACAGGAGAGCCCTCCCTCGCTTAAATCTTTTTCATGCTGATCAGATATTTCCTTCATTATTTTTTCTTGTGCTCTTCTAATTTTATTATGATCTATCACCAAAGATACATCCTCTCGGCTGATGAGGCCTGCATCTATCCAAGCGGCAGTTGCAATTTCTGCAGCCTCACGAAGTCCAGCATGGTGGCGAATACTAGCTAAAGCAATGTTTGAAATATTTCTTGTGTTGTATTTCATTTTCTTTGGTAAAGGTTCAGATGGCTCTTTGGAACTATCATCTGATGTTGCTTCCTGTTCATCAGAAGAACTATCAAAGAAGTGATAAACATCTTGACACAGCTCTTCCTCTCTTTGGATGGCTTCTTCACTCTTCATTTTCTTCTTTTGTTCCCTCTCTCGGATTTGTTCTCTCTTCTTGGCATTAGCAATCTGCTTCTTTGTTTCTGAATAATCTATTGAACCCATTTGCATACTTCCTTGGCCTTCTGCCTTTGTCCTCTGTGCCTTTATAAATTCAAGCTCTAAAACAGGGATCTTCTTTTCACGAGGACAACCACAATCAATGTGGGAATTATTTTCTCTCTTACCTGAGTGAGAACAGTTGGATTCAGAACATAATTGTATGGAGCACTTGCAGGTCAAAATGTCAAACAGAGTATCAAGTGTGTGCAGAAATTCATTTTTCCTGGCCAAGTTTCCTTTACCAAGTGATGTTTCAACTGCTTTGTGCCATAATTTCGTTAGTTTTAGCTCAATAGTTCGACACTGATTAATCACAGGTGGTTTGAATAGTGCATTAGCTTTTGTCCATTGATGCAGAAGAGGGACTATCATGTCATTTATGAGTTCTTTATCTGTATAGTTCCTTCTGTCCTTTGCATTTTTTTCTCGAAGGAGTAACCCTAATCTTAGCATGTCTCTCACTGTTGGAAGTTCTGATACAGGAAGCTCCTTCCCTTTACCAACTAGCAGGCTCAAGTGGGTTGACAACTGACTTCTTGTCTTCAATTTTGACATCTTCACACTATCTGACAAATAGAAAAATATTTCAATGTTTCATAATTCAATTGTTGTTTCAAAAAATATCAATTTGTTTATCAAAAATGCTGTAACAGAAATAACATAATAATTTCTTAGAACATAATGTTTTATACAATGATATAAGTAACTGCGACAATCAATATGCCCTACTTACAATAATTAAAATGTAGAATTCGTCTGGTAGAGTAGGTGCAAGTGCAATGAGAGCAAACCACCGTCTATGATATCTAGAAGGAGAGTGAGCCGGGCGCCTTATCCTCACGCTTGGTACAAGTCAAAACAAGAATTAAACTGTCCCACACGGAGAGCCTGTTCATGTTCATGTTCTGACATGCATATTGTACACAAGCTATAGAACCATAAAATACTCCATAATCCATATGCTTACATGAGATTAGTTAATATCAAGTGAATAATTCTAATCAAGTCTCATTAATTTGTTGAAATACTGATATTTGAAACTTTAAGGTATAATTGATGTAGGTGAGGGTTATTTCAATTCATTTTTGTTTGCTAATCTCAAGTTTAGACATAAAGAGGCACAATATTTTGACTACCAAATTTGATTTTTAACATGTAGACAAAATTGACACACCCTAATACGGGTGTATGAGCCGTGGTGGAGAGGGTGTGTGAGGCATGGGGAGAGGGGTGTGTGAGGCATGGGGAGAGGGGTGTGTGAGGCGTGGGGAGAGGGGTGTGTGAGGCGTGGGGAGAAGGGTGTGTGAGGCGTGGGGAGAGGGTGTGTAAGGTGTGGGGAGAGGGTGTGTGAGGCGTGGGGAGAAGGTGTGTGTGAGGCGTGGGGAGAGAGTGTGAGGCGTGGGGAGAGGGTGTGTGGGGCGTGGGGAGAGGGGTGTGTGAGGCGTGGGGAGAGGGGTGTGTGAGGCGTGGGGAGAAGGGTGTGTGAGGCGTGGGGAGATGGGTGTGTGAGGCGTGGGGAGAGGGGTGTGTGAGGCGTGGGGAGAGTTGTGTGTGAGGCGTGACGAGAGGGGTGTGTAAGGCGTGGGGAGAGGGGTGTGTGAGGCGTGGGGAGATGGGTGCATGAGGCGTGGGGAGAGGATGTGTGAGGCGTGGGGAGAGGGGTGTCTGGGGTTGGGAAAAGGGGTGCAAGGGTGGGGAAAGGGGTGCAAGGGTGGGGAGAGGGCTGCGTGAGGCGTGGGGAGAGGGGTGTGTGACGCGTGGGGAGAGGGGTGTGTGAGGCATGGGGAGAGGGTGTTTGAGGCGTGGGGAGAGGGTGTGTGAGGCGTGGGGAGAGGCTGTGTGAGGCGTGGGGAGAGAGGTGTGAGAGGCGAGGGGAGGTGTGTGGGGCGTGGGGAGAGGGTGTGTGGGGCGTGGCGAGAGGGGTGCAAGGAGTGGGTGAGGGTGTGTGAGGCGTGGGGAGAGGCGTGTGTGGGGCGTGGGGAGAGGGGTGTGTGAGGCGTGGGGAAGTGTGTGAGACGTGGGGAGAGGGTGTGTGGGGCGTGGGGAGAGGGTGTGTGAGGCGTGGGGAGAGGGGTGGGTGATGCGTGGGGAGAGGGTGTGTGAGGCGTGGGGAGAGGGTGTGTGAGGCGTGGGGAGAGTGGTGTGTGATGCGTGGGGAAAGAGGTGTGTGAGGGGTGGGGAGAGGGTGTGTGAGGAGTGGGAAGAGGGTGTGTGAGGCGTGGGGAGAGGGTGTGTGAGGCGTGGGGAGAGGGTGTGTAAGGTGTGGGGATTGGGTGTGTGAGGCGTGGTGAAAAGGTGTGTGTGAGGCTTGGGGAGAGAGTGTGAGGCGAGGGGAGAGGGTGTGTGGGGCGTGGGGAGAGGATGTGTGGGGCGTCGGGAGAGGGTGTGTGAGGCGTGGGGAGAGGGGTGTGTGAGGCGTGGGGAGAGAGTGTGTGAGGCGTGGGGAGAGGGTGTGTGAGGCGTGGGGAGAGGGGTGGAAGGGGTGGGGAGAGGGTGTGTGAGGAGTGGGGAGAGGGTGTGTGAGGCGTGGGGAGAGGGGTGTGTGAGGCGTGGGGAGAGGGTGTGTGAGGCATGGGGAGAGGGGTGTGTGAGGCGTGGGGAGAGGCTGTGTGAGGCGTGGCGAGAGGGGTGCAAGGAGTGGGTGAGGGTGTGTGAGGCGTGGGGAGAGGCGTGTGTGGGGCGTGGGGAGAGGGGTGAGTGAGGCGTGGGGAAGTGTGTGTGAGACGTGGGGAGAGGGTGTGTGGGGCGTGGGGAGAGGATGTGTGAGGCGTGGGAAGAGGGGTGTGTGATGCGTGGGGAGAGGGTGTGTGAGGCGTGGGGAGAGGGTGTGTGAGGCGTGGGGAGAGTGGTGTGTGATGCGGGGGAGAGGGGTGTGTGAGGCGTGGGGAGAGGGTGTTTGAGGCGTGGGGAGAGGGTGTGTGAGGCGTGGGGAGAGGGTGTGTGAGGCGTGGGGAGAGGGTGTGTAAGGTGTGGGGAGAGGGTGTGTGAGGCGTGGGGAAAAGGTGTGTGTGAGGCGTGGGGAGAGAGGTGTGAGGCGAGGGGAGAGGGTGTGTGGGGCGTGGGGAGAGGATGTGTAGGGCGTGGGGAGAGGGTGTGTGAGGCGTGGGGAGAGGGGTGTGTGAGGCGTGGGGAGAGGGTGTGTGAGGCGTGGGGAGAGGGGTGGAAGGGGTGGGGAGAGGGTGTGTGAGGAGTGGGGAGAGGGTGTGTGAGGCGTGGGGAGAGGGTGTGTGAGGCGTGGGGAGAGGGTGTGTGAGGCGTGGGGAGAGGGGTGTGAGGCGTGGGGAGAGGGTGTGTGAGGCGTGGGGAGAGGGGTGTGTGAGGCGTGGGGAGAGGGTGTGTGAGGCGTGGGGAGAGGGTGTGTGAGGCGTGGGGAGAGGGGTGTGTTGGGCGTGGGGAGAGGGTGTGTGGGGCGTGGGGAGAGGGGTGTGTGAGGCGTAGGGAGAGGTTGTGTGGGGCGGGGGGAGAGGGGTGCGTGAGGCGTGGGGAGAGGGTGTTTGAGGCGTGAGGAGAGGGTGTGTGAGGCGTGGGGAGAGGGTGTGTGAGGGGTGGGGATAGGGGTGTATGAGGCGTGGTGGAGAGGGTGTGTGAGGCATGGGGAGAGGGGTGTGTGAGGCATGGGGAGAGGGGTGTGTGAGGCGTGGGGAGAGGGGTGTGTGAGGCGTGGGAGAAGGGTGTGTGAGGCGTGGGGAGAGGGTGTGTGAGGCGTGGGGAGAGGGTGTGTGAGGCGTGGGGAGAGGGTGTGTGAGGCGTGGGAGAGGGTGTGTGAGGCGTGGGGAGAGGGGTGTGTGAGGCGTGGGGAGAGGGTGTGTGAGGCGTGGGAGAGGGTGTGTGAGGCGTGGGGAGAGGGTGTGTGAGGCGTGGGGAGAGGGGTGTGTGAGGCGTGGGGAGAGGGTGTGTGAGGCGTGGGGAGAGGGTGTGTGAGGCGTGGGGAGAGGGTGTGTGAGGCGTGGGGAGAGGTGTGTGTGAGGCGTGGGGAGAGGTGTGTGAGGCGTGGGGAGAGGGTGTGTGAGGCGTGGGGAGAGGGTGTGTGAGGCGTGGGGAGAGGGTGTGTGAGGCGTGGGGAGAGGGGTGTGTGAGGCGTGGGGAGAGGGGTGTGTGAGGCGTGGGGAGAGGGTGTGTGAGGCGTGGGGAGAGGGTGTGTGAGGATGGGGAGAGGGGTGTGTGAGGCGTGGGGAGAGGGGTGTGTGAGGCGTGGGGAGAGGGGTGTGTGAGGCGTGGGGAGAGGGTGTGTGAGGCGTGGGAGAGGGTGTGTGGGGCGTGGGGAGAGGGGTGCGTGAGGCGTGGGGAGAGGGTGTGTGAGGCGTGAGGAGAGGGTGTGTGAGGCGTGGGGAGAGGGGTGTGTGAGGGGTGGGGAGAGGGTGTGTGAGGCGTGGGGAGAGGGTGTGTGAGGCGTGGGGAGAGGGGTGTGTGAGGCGTGGGGAGAGGGGTGTGTGAGGCGTGGGGAGAGGGGTGTGTGAGGCGTGGGGAGAGGGTGTGTGAGGCGTGGGGAGAGGGTGTGTGAGGCGTGGGGAGAGGGTGTGTGAGGCGTGGGGAGAGGGTGTGTGAGGCGTGGGGAGAGGGGTGTGAGGCGTGGGGAGAGGGTGTGTGAGGCGTGGGGAGAGGGTGTGTGAGGCGTGGGGAGAGGGTGTGTGAGGCGTGGGGAGAGGGGTGTGTGAGGCGTGGGGAGAGGGTGTGTGAGGCGTGGGGAGAGGGTGTGTGAGGCGTGGGGAGAGGGTGTGTGAGGCGTGGGGAGAGGGGTGTGTGAGGCGTGGGGAGAGGGTGTGTGAGGCGTGGGGAGAGGGTGTGTGAGGCGTGGGGAGAGGGTGTGTGAGGCGTGGGGAGAGGGTGTGTGAGGCGTGGGGAGAGGGTGTGTGAGGCGTGGGGAGAGGGTGTGTGAGGCGTGGGGAGAGGGTGTGAGGGTGGGGAAGGGTGTGAGGGTGGGGAGAGGGTGTGTGAGGCGTGGGGAGAGGGGTGTGTGAGGCGTGGGGAGAGGGGTGTGTGAGGCGTGGGGAGAGGGTGTGTGAGGCGTGGGGAGAGGGGTGTGTGAGGCGTGGGGAGAGGGTGTGTGAGGCGTGGGGAGAGGGTGTGTGAGGCGTGGGGAGAGGGGTGTGTGAGGCGTGGGGAGAGGGTGTGTGAGGCGTGGGGAGAGGGTGTGTGAGGCGTGGGGAGAGGTGTGTGAGGCGTGGGAGAGGGTGTGAGGCGTGGGGAGAGGGTGTGTGAGGCGTGGGGAGAGGGTGTGTGAGGCGTGGGGAGAGGGTGTGTGAGGCGTGGGGAGAGGTGTGTGAGGCGTGGGGAGAGGGTGTGTGAGGCGTGGGGAGAGGGTGTGTGAGGCGTGGGAAGAGGGGTGTGTGAGGCGTGGGGAGAGGGTGTGTGAGGCGTGGGGAGAGGGTGTGTGAGGCGTGGGGAGAGGGTGTGTGATGCGTGGGGAGAGGGTGTGTGAGGCGTGGGGAGAGGGTGTGTGAGGCGTGGGGAGAGGGTGTGTGAGGCGTGGGGAGAGGGTGTGTGAGGCGTGGGGAGAGGGTGTGTGAGGCGTGGGGAGAGGGTGTGTGAGGCGTGGGGAGAGGGTGTGTGAGGCGTGGGGAGAGGGTGTGTGAGGCGTGGGGAGAGGGTGTGTGAGGCGTGGGGAGAGGGTGTGTGAGGCGTGGGGAGAGGGTGTGTGAGGCGTGGGGAGAGGGTGTGTGAGGCGTGGGGAGAGGGTGTGTGAGGCGTGGGGAGAGGGGTGTGTGAGGCGTGGGGAGAGGGTGTGTGAGGCGTGGGGAGAGGGGTGTGTGAGGCGTGGGGAGAGGGTGTGTGAGGCGTGGGGAGAGGGTGTGTGAGGCGTGGGGAGAGGGTGTGTGAGGCGTGGGGAGAGGGTGTGTGAGGCGTGGGGAGAGGGTGTGTGAGGCGTGGGGAGAGGGGTGTGTGAGGCGTGGGGAGAGGGTGTGTGAGGCGTGGGGAGAGGGGTGTGTGAGGCGTGGGAGAGGTGTGTGGGCGGGGGAGAGGGTGTGTGAGGCGTGGGAGAGGGTGTGTGAGGCGTTGGGAGAGGGTGTGTGAGGCGTGGGGAGAGGGTGTGTGAGGCGTGGGGAGAGGGTGTGTGAGGCGTGGGGAGAGGGTGTGTGAGGCGTGGGGAGAGGGGTGTGTGAGGCGTGGGGAGAGGGTGTGTGAGGCGTGGGGAGAGGGTGTGTGAGGCGTGGGGAGAGGGTGTGTGAGGCGTGGGAGAGGGTGTGTGAGGCGTGGGGAGAGGGGTGTGTGAGGCGTGGGGAGAGGGTGTGTGAGGCGTGGGAGAGGGTGTGTGAGGCGTGGGGAGAGGGTGTGTGAGGCGTGGGGAGAGGGTGTGTGAGGCGTGGGGAGAGGGTGTGTGAGGCGTGGGGAGAGGGGTGTGTGAGGCGTGGGGAGAGGGTGTGTGAGGCGTGGGGAGAGGGGTGTGTGAGGCGTGGGGAGAGGGTGTGTGAGGCGTGGGGAGAGGGTGTGTGAGGCGTGGGGAGAGGGGTGTGTGAGGCGTGGGGAGAGGGTGTGTGAGGCGTGGGGAGAGGGTGTGTGAGGCGTGGGGAGAGGGTGTGTGAGGCGTGGGGAGAGGGTGTGTGAGGCGTGGGGAGAGGGGTGTGTGAGGCGTGGGGAGAGGGTGTGTGAGGCGTGGGGAGAGGGGTGTGTGAGGCGTGGGGAGAGGGGTGTGTGAGGCGTGGGGAGAGGGTGTGTGAGGCGTGGGGAGAGGGGTGTGTGAGGCGTGGGGAGAGGGGTGTGTGAGGCGTGGGGAGAGGGTGTGTGAGGCGTGGGGAGAGGGTGTGTGAGGCGTGGGGAGAGGGTGTGTGAGGCGTGGGGAGAGGGGTGTGTGAGGCGTGGGGAGAGGGTGTGTGAGGCGTGGGGAGAGGGTGTGTGAGGCGTGGGGAGAGGGTGTGTGAGGCGTGGGGAGAGGGTGTGTGAGGCGTGGGGAGAGGGTGTGTGAGGCGTGGGGAGAGGGGTGTGTGAGGCGTGGGGAGAGGGGTGTGTGAGGCGTGGGGAGAGGGTGTGTGAGGCGTGGGGAGAGGGTGTGTGAGGCGTGGGGAGAGGGTGTGTGAGGCGTGGGGAGAGGGTGTGTGAGGCGTGGGGAGAGGGTGTGTGAGGCGTGGGGAGAGGGTGTGTGAGGCGTGGGGAGAGGGTGTGTGAGGCGTGGGGAGAGGGTGTGTGAGGCGTGGGGAGAGGGTGTGTGAGGCGTGGGGAGAGGGGTGTGTGAGGCGTGGGGAGAGGGTGTGTGAGGCGTGGGGAGAGGGGTGTGTGAGGCGTGGGGAGAGGGTGTGTGAGGCGTGGGGAGAGGGGTGTGTGAGGCGTGGGGAGAGGGTGTGTGAGGCGTGGGGAGAGGGGTGTGTGAGGCGTGGGGAGAGGGTGTGTGAGGCGTGGGGAGAGGGTGTGTGAGGCGTGGGGAGAGGGTGTGTGAGGCGTGGGGAGAGGGTGTGTGAGGCGTGGGGAGAGGGGTGTGAGGGTGGGGAAGGTGTGAGGCGTGGGGAGAGGGGTGTGTGAGGCGTGGGGAGAGGGGTGTGTGAGGCGTGGGGAGAGGGTGTGTGAGGCGTGGGGAGAGGGTGTGTGAGGCGTGGGGAGAGGGTGTGTGAGGCGTGGGGAGAGGGTGTGTGAGGCGTGGGGAGAGGGTGTGTGAGGCGTGGGGAGAGGGTGTGTGAGGCGTGGGGAGAGGGTGTGTGAGGCGTGGGGAGAGGGGTGTGTGAGGCGTGGGGAGAGGGTGTGTGAGGCGTGGGGAGAGGGTGTGTGAGGCGTGGGGAGAGGGTGTGTGAGGCGTGGGGAGAGGGTGTGTGAGGCGTGGGGAGAGGGTGTGTGAGGCGTGGGGAGAGGGTGTGTGAGGCGTGGGGAGAGGGGTGTGAGGCGTGGGGAGAGGGTGTGTGAGGCGTGGGGAGAGGGTGTGTGAGGCGTGGGAGAGGGTGAGGCGTGGGGAGAGGGTGTGTGAGGCGTGGGGAGAGGGGTGTGTGAGGCGTGGGAGAGGGGTGTGTGAGGCGTGGGGAGAGGGGTGTGTGAGGCGTGGGGAGAGGGTGTGTGAGGCGTGGGGAGAGGGTGTGTGAGGCGTGGGGAGAGGGTGTGTGAGGCGTGGGGAGAGGGGTGTGTGAGGCGTGGGGAGAGGGTGTGTGAGGCGTGGGGAGAGGGTGTGTGAGGCGTGGGGAGAGGGGTGTGTGAGGCGTGGGGAGAGGGGTGTGTGAGGCGTGGGGAGAGGGTGTGTGAGGCGTGGGGAGAGGGTGTGTGAGGCGTGGGGAGAGGGGTGTGTGAGGCGTGGGGAGAGGGTGTGTGAGGCGTGGGGAGAGGGTGTGTGAGGCGTGGGGAGAGGGTGTGTGAGGCGTGGGGAGAGGGTGTGTGAGGCGTGGGGAGAGGGTGTGTGAGGCGTGGGGAGAGGGGTGTGTGAGGCGTGGGGAGAGGGTGTGTGAGGCGTGGGGAGAGGGGTGTGTGAGGCGTGGGGAGAGGGTGTGTGAGGCGTGGGGAGAGGGTGTGTGAGGCGTGGGGAGAGGGTGTGTGAGGCGTGGGGAGAGGGGTGTGTGAGGCGTGGGGAGAGGGTGTGTGAGGCGTGGGGAGAGGGTGTGTGAGGCGTGGGAGAGGGTGTGTGAGGCGTGGGGAGAGGGTGTGTGAGGCGTGGGGAGAGGGTGTGTGAGGCGTGGGGAGAGGGTGTGTGAGGCGTGGGGAGAGGGTGTGTGGGCGTGGGGTGTGTGAGGCGTGGGGAGAGGGGTGTGTGAGGCGTGGGGAGAGGGTGTGTGAGGCGTGGGGAGAGGGTGTGTGAGGCGTGGGGAGAGGGTGTGTGAGGCGTGGGGAGAGGGTGTGTGAGGCGTGGGGAGAGGGTGTGTGGGGCGTGGGTAGAGGGTGTGTGGGGCGTGGGGTGTGTGAGGCGTGGGGAGAGGGGTGTGTGAGGCGTGGGGAGAGGGTGTGTGAGGCGTGGGGAGAGGGTGTGTGAGGCGTGGGGAGAGGGTGTGTGAGGCGTGGGGAGAGGGTGTGTGAGGCGTGGGGAGAGGGTGTGTGAGGCGTGGGGAGAGGGGTGTGTGAGGCGTGGGGAGAGGGGTGTGTGAGGCGTGGGGAGAGGGGTGTGTGAGGCGTGGGGAGAGGGTGTGTGAGGCGTGGGGAGAGGGTGTGTGAGGCGTGGGGAGAGGGTGTGTGAGGCGTGGGGAGAGGGTGTGAGGCGTGGGGAGAGGTGTGTGAGGCGTGGGGAGAGGGTGTGTGAGGCGTGGGGAGAGGGGTGTGTGAGGCGTGGGGAGAGGGTGTGTGAGGCGTGAGGAGAGGGGTGTGTGAGGCGTGGGGAGAGGGGTGTGTGAGGCGTGGGGAGAGGGTGTGTGAGGCGTGGGGAGAGGGTGTGTGAGGCGTGGGGAGAGGGGTGTGTGAGGCGTGGGGAGAGGGTGTGTGAGGCGTGGGGAGAGGGTGTGTGAGGCGTGGGGAGAGGGGTGTGTGAGGCGTGGGGAGAGGGTGTGTGAGGCGTGGGGAGAGGGTGTGTGAGGCGTGGGGAGAGGGTGTGTGAGGCGTGGGGAGAGAGTGTGTGAGGCGTGGGGAGAGGGTGTGTGAGGCGTGGGGAGAGGGTGTGTGAGGCGTGGGGAGAGGGTGTGTGAGGCGTGGGAGAGGTGTGTGTGAGGCGTGGGGAGAGGGTGTGTGAGGCGTGGGGAGAGGGTGTGTGAGGCGTGGGGAGAGGGGTGTGTGAGGCGTGGGGAGAGGGTGTGTGAGGCGTGGGGAGAGGGTGTGTGAGGCGTGGGGAGAGGGTGTGTGAGGCGTGGGGAGAGGGTGTGTGAGGCGTGGGGAGAGGGTGTGTGAGGCGTGGGGAGAGGGGTGTGTGAGGCGTGGGGAGAGGGGTGTGTGAGGCGTGGGGAGAGGGGTGTGTGAGGCGTGGGGAGAGGGGTGTGTGAGGCGTGGGGAGAGGGTGTGTGAGGCGTGGGGAGAGGGGTGTGTGAGGCGTGGGGAGAGGGTGTGTGAGGCGTGGGGAGAGGGGTGTGTGAGGCGTGGGGAGAGGGGTGTGTGAGGCGTGGGGAGAGGGTGTGTGAGGCGTGGGAGAGGGGTGTGTGAGGCGTGGGAGAGGGTGTGGGGCGTGGGAGAGGGTGTGTGAGGCGTGGGGAGAGGGTGTGTGAGGCGTGGGGAGAGGGTGTGTGAGGCGTGGGGAGAGGGTGTGTGAGGCGTGGGGAGAGGGTGTGTGAGGCGTGGGGAGAGGGTGTGTGAGGCGTGGGGAGAGGGTGTGTGAGGCGTGGGGAGAGGGTGTGTGAGGCGTGGGGAATGGGTGTGTGCGGCGTGGGGAGAGGGTGTGTGAGGCGTGGGGAGAGGGTGTGTCAGGCATGGGGAGACGGGTGTGTCAGGCGTGGGGAAATGGTGTGTGAGGCGTGGGGAGAGGGTGTGTGAGGCGTGGGGAGAGGGTGTGTGAGGCGTGGGGAGAGGGTGTGTGAGGCGTGGGGAGAGGGTGTGTGAGGCGTGGGGAGAGGGTGTGTGAGGCGTGGGGAGAGGGTGTGTGAGGCGTGGGGAGAGGGTGTGTGAGGCGTGGGGAGAGGGTGTGTGAGGCGTGGGGAGAGGGTGTGTGAGGCGTGGGGAGAGGGTGTGTGAGGCGTGGGGAGAGGGGTGTGTGAGGCGTGGGGAGAGGGTGTGTGAGGCGTGGGGAGAGGGTGTGTGAGGCGTGGGGAGAGGGTGTGTGAGGCGTGGGGAGAGGGGTGTGTGAGGCGTGGGGAGAGGGTGTGTGAGGCGTGGGAGAGGGTGTGTGAGGCGTGGGGAGAGGGTGTGTGAGGCGTGGGGAGAGGGTGTGTGAGGCGTGGGGAGAGGGTGTGTGAGGCGTGGGAGAGGGGTGTGAGGAGTGGGGAGAGGGTGTGTGAGGCGTGGGGAGAGGGGTGTGTGAGGCGTGGGGAGAGGGGTGTGTGAGGCGTGGGGAGAGGGTGTGTGAGGCGTGGGGAGAGGGGTGTGTGAGGCGTGGGGAGAGGGTGTGTGAGGCGTGGGGAGAGGGTGTGTGAGGCGTGGGGAGAGGGGTGTGTGAGGCGTGGGGAGAGGGTGTGTGAGGCGTGGGGAGAGGGGTGTGTGAGGCGTGGGGAGAGGGTGTGTGAGGCGTGGGGAGAGGGTGTGTGAGGCGTGGGGAGAGGGGTGTGTGAGGCGTGGGGAGAGGGGTGTGTGAGGCGTGGGGAGAGGGTGTGTGAGGCGTGGGGAGAGGGTGTGTGAGGCGTGGGGAGAGGGGTGTGTGAGGCGTGGGGAGAGGGGTGTGTGAGGCGTGGGGAGAGGGGTGTGTGAGGCGTGGGGAGAGGGTGTGTGAGGCGTGGGGAGAGGGTGTGTGAGGCGTGGGGAGAGGGTGTGTGAGGCGTGGGGAGAGGGTGTGTGAGGCGTGGGGAGAGGGTGTGTGAGGCGTGGGGAGAGGGTGTGTGGGGTGGGGTGTGGGGAGAGGGTGTGTGAGGCGTGGGGAGAGGGTGTGTGAGGCGTGGGGAGAGGGTGTGTGAGGCGTGGGAGAGGGTGTGTGAGGCGTGGGGAGAGGGTGTGTGAGGCGTGGGGAGAGGGTGTGTGAGGCGTGGGGAGAGGGTGTGTGAGGCGTGGGGAGAGGGTGTGTGAGGCGTGGGGAGAGGGTGTGTGAGGCTTGGGGAGAGGGTGTGTGAGGCGTGGGGAGAGGGTGTGTGAGGCGTGGGGAGAGGGTGTGTGAGGCGTGGAGTGTGTGAGGCGTGGGGAGAGGGGTGTGTGAGGCGTGGGGAGAGGGGTGTGTGAGGCGTGGGGAGAGGGTGTGTGAGGCGTGGGGAGAGGGTGTGTGAGGCGTGGGGAGAGGGTGTGTGAGGCGTGGGGAGAGGGTGTGTGAGGCGTGGGGAGAGGGTGTGTGAGGCGTGGGGAGAGGGTGTGTGAGGCGTGGGAGAGGGGTGTGTGAGGCGTGGGGAGAGGGGTGTGTGAGGCGTGGGGAGAGGGTGTGTGAGGCGTGGGGAGAGGGGTGTTGGGGTGGGGAGAGGGGTGAGGCGTGGGGAGAGGGTGTGTGAGGCGTGGGGAGAGGGTGTGTGAGGCGTGGGGAGAGGGTGTGTGAGGCGTGGGGAGAGGGTGTGTGAGGCGTGGGAGAGGGGTGTGTGAGGCGTGGGGAGAGGGGTGTGTGAGGCGTGGGGAGAGGGTGTGTGAGGCGTGGGGAGAGGGTGTGTGAGGCGTGGGGAGAGGGGTGTGTGAGGCGTGGGGAGAGGGTGTGTGAGGCGTGGGGAGAGGGTGTGTGAGGCGTGGGGAGAGGGGTGTGTGAGGCGTGGGGAGAGGGTGTGTGAGGCGTGGGGAGAGGGTGTGTGAGGCGTGGGGAGAGGGTGTGTGAGGCGTGGGGAGAGGGTGTGTGAGGCGTGGGGAGAGGGTGTGTGAGGCGTGGGGAGAGGGTGTGTGAGGCGTGGGGAGAGGGTGTGTGAGGCGTGGGAGAGGGTGTGTGAGGCGTGGGGAGAGGGTGTGTGAGGCGTGGGGAGAGGGTGTGTGAGGCGTGGGGAGAGGGTGTGTGAGGCGTGGGGAGAGGGTGTGTGAGGCGTGGGGAGAGGGTGTGTGAGGCGTGGGGAGAGGGTGTGTGAGGCGTGGGGAGAGGGTGTGTGAGGCGTGGGGAGAGGGTGTGTGAGGCGTGGGGAGAGGGGTGTGTGAGGCGTGGGGAGAGGGTGTGTGAGGCGTGGGGAGAGGGGTGTGTGAGGCGTGGGGAGAGGGTGTGTGAGGCGTGGGGAGAGGGTGTGTGAGGCGTGGGGAGAGGGTGTGTGAGGCGTGGGGAGAGGGGTGTGTGAGGCGTGGGGAGAGGGTGTGTGAGGCGTGGGGAGAGGGGTGTGTGAGGCGTGGGGAGAGGGTGTGTGAGGCGTGGGGAGAGGGGTGTGTGAGGCGTGGGGAGAGGGTGTGTGAGGCGTGGGGAGAGGGGTGTGGGTGGGGAGAGGGGTGAGGGTGGGGAGAGGTTGTGTGAGGCGTGGGGAGAGGGTGTGTGAGGCGTGGGGAGAGGGTGTGTGAGGCGTGGGAGAGGGGTGTGTGAGGCGTGGGGAGAGGGTGTGTGAGGCGTGGGGAGAGGGTGTGTGAGGCGTGGGGAGAGGGTGTGTGAGGCGTGGGGAGAGGGGTGTGTGAGGCGTGGGGAGAGGGTGTGTGAGGCGTGGGGAGAGGGTGTGTGAGGCGTGGGAGAGGGGTGAGGAGTGGGGAGAGGGTGTGTGAGGCGTGGGGAGAGGGTGTGTGAGGCGTGGGGAGAGGGGTGTGTGAGGCGTGGGGAGAGGGTGTGTGAGGCGTGGGGAGAGGGTGTGTGAGGCGTGGGGAGAGGGTGTGTGAGGCGTGGGGAGAGGGGTGTGTGAGGCGTGGGGAGAGGGTGTGTGAGGCGTGGGGAGAGGGTGTGTGAGGCGTGGGGAGAGGGTGTGTGAGGCGTGGGGAGAGGGTGTGTGAGGCGTGGGGAGAGGGTGTGTGAGGCGTGGGGAGAGGGTGTGTGAGGCGTGGGGAGAGGGGTGTGTGAGGCGTGGGGAGAGGGTGTGTGAGGCGTGGGGAGAGGGTGTGTGAGGCGTGGGGAGAGGGGTGTGTGAGGCGTGGGGAGAGGGTGTGTGAGGCGTGGGGAGAGGGTGTGTGAGGCGTGGGGAGAGGGTGTGTGAGGCGTGGGGAGAGGGTGTGTGAGGCGTGGGGAGAGGGGTGTGTGAGGCGTGGGGAGAGGGTGTGTGAGGCGTGGGGAGAGGGGTGTGTGAGGCGTGGGGAGAGGGTGTGTGAGGCGTGGGGAGAGGGTGTGTGAGGCGTGGGGAGAGGGTGTGTGAGGCGTGGGGAGAGGGTGTGTGAGGCGTGGGGAGAGGGGTGTGTGAGGCGTGGGGAGAGGGTGTGTGAGGCGTGGGGAGAGGGTGTGTGAGGCGTGGGGAGAGGGGTGTGTGAGGCGTGGGGAGAGGGTGTGTGAGGCGTGGGGAGAGGGTGTGTGAGGCGTGGGGAGAGGGTGTGTGAGGCGTGGGGAGAGGGTGTGTGAGGCGTGGGGAGAGGGTGTGTGAGGCGTGGGGAGAGGGTGTGTGAGGCGTGGGGAGAGGGGTGTGTGAGGCGTGGGAGAGGGTGTGTGAGGCGTGGGGAGAGGGTGTGTGAGGCGTGGGGAGAGGGTGTGTGAGGCGTGGGGAGAGGGTGTGTGAGGCGTGGGGAGAGGGGTGTGTGAGGCGTGGGGAGAGGGGTGTGTGAGGCGTGGGGAGAGGGTGTGTGAGGCGTGGGGAGAGGGTGTGTGAGGCGTGGGGAGAGGGTGTGTGAGGCGTGGGGAGAGGGTGTGTGAGGCGTGGGGAGAGGGTGTGTGAGGCGTGGGGAGAGGGGTGTGTGAGGCGTGGGGAGAGGGTGTGTGAGGCGTGGGGAGAGGGTGTGTGAGGCGTGGGGAGAGGGTGTGTGAGGCGTGGGGAGAGGGTGTGTGAGGCGTGGGGAGAGGGTGTGTGAGGCGTGGGAGAGGGTGTGTGAGGCGTGGGGAGAGGGTGTGTGAGGCGTGGGGAGAGGGTGTGTGAGGCGTGGGGAGAGGGTGTGTGAGGCGTGGGGAGAGGGGTGTGAGGCGTGGGGAGAGGGTGTGTGAGGCGTGGGGAGAGGGTGTGTGAGGCGTGGGGAGAGGGGTGTGTGAGGCGTGGGGAGAGGGGTGTGTGAGGCGTGGGGAGAGGGGTGTGTGAGGCGTGGGGAGAGGGTGTGTGAGGCGTGGGGAGAGGGTGTGTGAGGCGTGGGGAGAGGGGTGTGTGAGGCGTGGGGAGAGGGTGTGTGAGGCGTGGGGAGAGGGTGTGTGAGGCGTGGGGAGAGGGTGTGTGAGGCGTGGGGAGAGGGTGTGTGAGGCGTGGGGAGAGGGTGTGTGAGGCGTGGGGAGAGGGGTGTGTGAGGCGTGGGGAGAGGGTGTGACGCGTGAGAGGGTGTGGGGGGGAGAGGGTGTGTGAGGCGTGGGGAGAGGGTGTGTGAGGCGTGGGGAGAGGGTGTGTGAGGCGTGGGGAGAGGGGTGTGTGAGGCGTGGGGAGAGGGTGTGTGAGGCGTGGGGAGAGGGTGTGTGAGGCGTGGGGAGAGGGGTGTGTGAGGCGTGGGGAGAGGGTGTGTGAGGCGTGGGGAGAGGGTGTGTGAGGCGTGGGGAGAGGGTGTGTGAGGCGTGGGGAGAGGGGTGTGTGAGGCGTGGGGAGAGGTGTGTGAGGCGTGGGGAGAGGGTGTGTGAGGCGTGGGGAGAGGGTGTGTGAGGCGTGGGGAGAGGGTGTGTGAGGCGTGGGGAGAGGGTGTGTGAGGCGTGGGGAGAGGGGTGTGGGAGGCGTGGGGAGAGGTGTGAGAGGCGTGGGAAGTGTGTGTGAGGCGTGGGGAGAGGGTGTGTGAGGCGTGGGGAGAGGGTGTGTGAGGCGTGGGGAGAGGGTGTGTGAGGCGTGGGGAGAGGGTGTGTGAGGCGTGGGGAGAGGGTGTGTGAGGCGTGGGGAGAGGGGTGTGTGAGGCGTGGGGAGAGGGTGTGTGAGGCGTGGGGAGAGGGTGTGTGAGGCGTGGGGAGAGGGGTGTGTGAGGCGTGGGGAGAGGGTGTGTGAGGCGTGGGGAGAGGGTGTGTGAGGCGTGGGGAGAGGGTGTGTGAGGCGTGGGGAGAGGGTGTGTGAGGCGTGGGGAGAGGGTGTGTGAGGCGTGGGGAGAGGGTGTGTGAGGCGTGGGGAGAGGGTGTGTGAGGCGTGGGGAGAGGGGTGTGTGAGGCGTGGGGAGAGGGTGTGAGGCGTGGGGAGAGGGGTGTGTGAGGCGTGGGGAGAGGGTGTGTGAGGCGTGGGGAGAGGGTGTGTGAGGCGTGGGGAGAGGGTGTGTGAGGCGTGGGGAGAGGGTGTGTGAGGCGTGGGGAGAGGGTGTGTGAGGCGTGGGGAGAGGGTGTGTGAGGCGTGGGGAGAGGGTGTGTGAGGCGTGGGGAGAGGGGTGTGTGAGGCGTGGGGAGAGGGTGTGTGAGGCGTGGGGAGAGGGTGTGTGAGGCGTGGGGAGAGGGTGTGTGAGGCGTGGGGAGAGGGTGTGTGAGGCGTGGGGAGAGGGTGTGTGAGGCGTGGGGAGAGGGGTGTGTGAGGCGTGGGGAGAGGGTGTGTGAGGCGTGGGGAGAGGGTGTGTGAGGCGTGGGGAGAGGGTGTGTGAGGCGTGGGGAGAGGGTGTGTGAGGCGTGGGGAGAGGGTGTGTGAGGCGTGGGGAGAGGGGTGTGTGAGGCGTGGGGAGAGGGTGTGTGAGGCGTGGGGAGAGGGTGTGTGAGGCGTGGGGAGAGGGTGTGTGAGGCGTGGGGAGAGGGTGTGTGAGGCGATGGGAGAGGGTGTGTGAGGCGTGGGGAGAGGGTGTGTGAGGCGTGGGAGAGGGTGTGTGAGGCGTGGGGAGAGGGTGTGTGAGGCGTGGGGAGAGGGTGTGTGAGGCGTGGGGAGAGGGTGTGTGAGGCGTGGGGAGAGGGTGTGTGAGGCGTGGGGAGAGGGGTGTGTGAGGCGTGGGGAGAGGGGTGTGTGAGGCGTGGGGAGAGGGTGTGTGAGGCGTGGGGAGAGGGTGTGTGAGGCGTGGGGAGAGGGTGTGTGAGGCGTGGGAGAGGGTGTGTGAGGCGTGGGGAGAGGGTGTGTGAGGCGTGGGGAGAGGGGTGTGTGAGGCGTGGGGAGAGGGTGTGTGAGGCGTGGGGAGAGGGTGTGTGAGGCGTGGGGAGAGGGGTGTGTGAGGCGTGGGGAGAGGGTGTGTGAGGCGTGGGGAGAGGGTGTGTGAGGCGTGGGGAGAGGGTGTGTGAGGCGTGGGAGAGGGTGTGTGAGGCGTGGGGAGAGGGTGTGTGAGGCGTGGGGAGAGGGTGTGTGAGGCGTGGGGAGAGGGTGTGTGAGGCGTGGGGAGAGGGTGTGTGAGGCGTGGGGAGAGGGTGTGTGAGGCGTGGGGAGAGGGTGTGTGAGGCGTGGGGAGAGGGGTGTGTGAGGCGTGGGGAGAGGGTGTGTGAGGCGTGGGGAGAGGGTGTGTGAGGCGTGGGGAGAGGGTGTGTGAGGCGTGGGGAGAGGGTGTGTGAGGCGTGGGGAGAGGGGTGTGTGAGGCGTGGGGAGAGGGTGTGTGAGGCGTGGGGAGAGGGTGTGTGAGGCGTGGGGAGAGGGTGTGTGAGGCGTGGGGAGAGGGTGTGTGAGGCGTGGGGAGAGGGTGTGTGAGGCGTGGGGAGAGGGGTGTGTGAGGCGTGGGGAGAGGGGTGTGTGAGGCGTGGGGAGAGGGTGTGTGAGGCGTGGGGAGAGGGTGTGTGAGGCGTGGGGAGAGGGTGTGTGAGGCGTGGGGAGAGGGTGTGTGAGGCGTGGGGAGAGGGTGTGTGAGGCGTGGGGAGAGGGTGTGTGAGGCGTGGGGAGAGGGTGTGTGAGGCGTGGGGAGAGGGTGTGTGAGGCGTGGGGAGAGGGGTGTGTGAGGCGTGGGGAGAGGGTGTGTGAGGCGTGGGGAGAGGGTGTGTGAGGCGTGGGGAGAGGGTGTGTGAGGCGTGGGGAGAGGGTGTGTGAGGCGTGGGGAGAGGGTGTGTGAGGCGTGGGGAGAGGGTGTGTGAGGCGTGGGGAGAGGGTGTGTGAGGCGTGGGGAGAGGGTGTGTGAGGCGTGGGGAGAGGGTGTGTGAGGCGTGGGGAGAGGGTGTGTGAGGCGTGGGGAGAGGGTGTGTGAGGCGTGGGGAGAGGGTGTGTGAGGCGTGGGGAGAGGGGTGTGTGAGGCGTGGGAGAGGGTGTGTGAGGCGTGGGAGAGGGTGTGTGAGGCGTGGGGAGAGGGTGTGTGAGGCGTGGGGAGAGGGTGTGTGAGGCGTGGGGAGGTGTGTGAGACGTGGTGAGAGGGTGTGTGGGGCGTGGGGAGAGGGTGTGTGAGGCGTGGGGAGAGGGTGTGTGAGGCGTGGGGAGAGGGTGTGTGAGGCGTGGGGAGAGGGTGTGTGAGGCGTGGGGAGAGGGTGTGTGAGGCGTGGGGAGAGAGTGTGTGAGGCGTGGGGAGAGGGTGTGTGAGGCGTGGGGAGTGGGTGTGTGAGGCGTGGGGAGAGGGGTGTGTGAGGCGTGGGGAGAGGGTGTGTGAGGCGTGGGGAGAGGGTGTGTGAGGCGTGGGGAGAGGGTGTGTGAGGCGTGGGGAGAGGGTGTGTGAGGCGTGGGGAGAGGGTGTGTGAGGCGTGGGGAGAGGGTGTGTGAGGCGTGGGGAGAGGGTGTGTGAGGCGTGGGGAGAGGGTGTGTGAGGCGTGGGGAGAGGGGTGTGTGAGGCGTGGGGAGAGGGTGTGTGAGGCGTGGGGAGAGGGTGTGTGAGGCGTGGGGAGAGGGTGTGTGGAGCGTGGGGAGAGGGTGTGTGGGCCGTGGGAGAGGGTGTGTGGGCGTGGGAGAGGGTGTGTGAGGCGTGGGGAGAGGGTGTGTGAGGCGTGGGGAGAGGGTGTGTGAGGCGTGGGGAGAGGGTGTGTGAGGCGTGGGGAGAGGGTGTGTGAGGCGTGGGGAGAGGGTGTGTGAGGCGTGGGGAGAGTGTGTGTGAGGCGTGGGAGAGGGTGTGTGAGGCGTGGGAGTGGGTGTGTGAGGCGTGGGGAGAGGGTGTGTGAGGCGTGGGGAGAGGGGTGTGTGAGGCGTGGGGAGAGGGTGTGTGAGGCGTGGGGAGAGGGTGTGTGAGGCGTGGGGAGAGGGTGTGTGAGGCGTGGGGAGAGGGTGTGTGAGGCGTGGGGAGAGGGTGTGTGAGGCGTGGGGAGAGGGTGTGTGAGGCGTGGGGAGAGGGTGTGTGAGGCGTGGGGAGAGGGTGTGTGAGGCGTGGGGAGAGGGTGTGTGAGGCGTGGGGAGAGGGTGTGTGAGGCGTGGGGAGAGGGGTGTGTGAGGCGTGGGGAGAGGGGTGTGTGAGGCGTGGGGAGAGGGTGTGTGAGGCGTGGGGAGAGGGTGTGTGAGGCGTGGGGAGAGGGTGTGTGAGGCGTGGGGAGAGGGTGTGTGAGGCGTGGGGAGAGGGTGTGTGAGGCGTGGGGAGAGGGTGTGTGAGGCGTGGGGAGAGGGTGTGTGAGGCGTGGGGAGAGGGTGTGTGAGGCGTGGGGAGAGGGGTGTGTGAGGCGTGGGGAGAGGGTGTGTGAGGCGTGGGGAGAGGGTGTGTGAGGCGTGGGGAGAGGGTGTGTGAGGCGTGGGGAGAGGGTGTGTGAGGCGTGGGGAGAGGGTGTGTGAGGCGTGGGGAGAGGGTGTGTGAGGCGTGGGGAGAGGGTGTGTGAGGCGTGGGGAGAGGGTGTGTGAGGCGTGGGGAGAGGGTGTGTGAGGCGTGGGGAGAGGGGTGTGTGAGGCGTGGGGAGAGGGTGTGTGAGGCGTGGGGAGAGGGGTGTGTGAGGCATGGGGAGAGGGTGTGTGAGGCGTGGGGAGAGGGTGTGTGAGGCGTGGGGAGAGGGTGTGTGAGGCGTGGGGAGAGGGTGTGTGAGGCGTGGGGAGAGGGGTGTGTGAGGCGTGGGGAGAGGGTGTGTGAGGCGTGGGGAGAGGGTGTGTGAGGCGTGGGGAGAGGGGTGTGTGAGGCGTGGGGAGAGGGTGTGTGAGGCGTGGGGAGAGGGTGTGTGAGGCGTGGGGAGAGGGTGTGTGAGGCATGGGGAGAGGGTGTGTGAGGCGTGGGGAGAGGGTGTGTGAGGCGTGGGGAGAGGGTGTGTGAGGCGTGGGGAGAGGGTGTGTGAGGCGTGGGGAGAGGGTGTGTGAGGCGTGGGGAGAGGGTGTGTGAGGCGTGGGGAGAGGGGTGTGTGAGGCGTGGGAGAGGGTGTGTGAGGCGTGGGGAGAGGGTGTGTGAGGCGTGGGGAGAGGGTGTGTGAGGCGTGGGGAGAGGGTGTGTGAGGCGTGGGGAGAGGGTGTGTGGGTGGGGAGTTGGTGTGTAGGCGTGGGGAGAGGGTGTGTGAGGCGTGGGGAGAGGGGTGTGTGAGGCGTGGGGAGAGGGTGTGTGAGGCGTGGGGAGAGGGTGTGTGAGGCGTGGGGAGAGGGGTGTGTGAGGCATGGGGAGAGGGGTGTGTGAGGCGTGGGGAGAGGGGTGTGTGAGGCGTGGGGAGAGGGTGTGTGAGGCGTGGGGAGAGGGTGTGTGAGGCGTGGGGAGAGGGGTGTGTGAGGCGTGGGGAGAGGGTGTGTGAGGCGTGGGGAGAGGGTGTGTGAGGCGTGGGGAGAGGGTGTGTGAGGCGTGGGGAGAAGGTGTGTGAGGCGTGGGAGAGGGTGTGTGGGGAGAGGGTGTGTGAGGCGTGGGGAGAGGGGTGTGTGAGGCGTGGGGAGAGGGTGTGTGGGAGGCGTGGGGAGAGGGTGTGTGAGGCGTGGGAGAGGGTGTGTGAGGCGTGGGGAGAGGGTGTGTGAGGCGTGGGGAGAGGGTGTGTGAGGCGTGGGAGAGGGTGTGTGAGGCGTGGGGAGAGGGTGTGTGAGGCGTGGGGAGAGGGTGTGTGGGAGAGTGTGTTGGAGAGGGTGTGTGGGAGAGGGTGTGTGGGGAGAGGGTGTGTGAGGCGTGGGGAGAGGGTGTGTGAGGCGTGGGGAGAGGGTGTGTGAGGCGTTGGGAGAGGGTGTGTGAGGCGTGGGAGAGGGTGTGTGGGGCGAGGGGTGTGTGAGGCGTGGGGAGAGGGGTGTGTGAGGCGTGGGGAGAGGGTGTGTGAGGCGTGGGGAGAGGGTGTGTGAGGCGTGGGGAGAGGGGTGTGTGAGGCGTGGGGAGAGGGGTGTGTGAGGCGTGGGGAGAGGGTGTGAGGCGTGGGGAGAGGGTGTGTGAGGCGTGGGGAGAGGGGTGTGTGAGGCGTGGGGAGAGGAGTGTGTGAGGCGTGGGGAGAGAGGTGTGTGAGGCGTGGGGAGAGGGGTGTGTGAGGCGTGGGGAGAGGGTGTGTGAGGCGTGGGGAGAGGGGTGTGTGAGGCGTGGGGAGAGGGTGTGTGAGGCGTGGGGAGAGGGTGTGTGAGGCGTGGGGAGGGTGTGTGGGCGTGGGGAGAGGGTGTGTGAGGCGTGGCGAGAGGGGTGCACGGAGTGGGGAGAGGGTGTGTGAGGCGTGGGGAGAGGGTGTGTGAGGCGTGGGGAGAGGGGTGTGTGAGGCGTGGGGAGAGGTGTGTGAGGCGTGGGGAGAGGGTGTGTGGGGCGTGGGAGAGGGTGTGTGAGGCGTGGGGAGAGGGTGTGTGAGGCGTGGGGAGAGGGTGTGTGAGGCGTGGGGAGAGGGTGTGTGAGGCGTGGGGAGAGTGGTGTGTGAGGCGTGGGGAGAAGGGTGTGTGAGGCGTGGGGAGAGGGTGTGTGAGGCGTGGGGAGAGGGTGTGTGAGGCGTGGGGAGAGGGTGTGTGAGGCGTGGGGAGAGGGTGTGTGAGGCGTGGGGAGAGGGTGTGTGAGGCGTGGGGAGAGGGTGTGTGAGGCGTGGGGAGAGGGTGTGAGGCGTGGGGAGAGGGTGTGTGAGGCGTGGGGAGAGGGTGTGTGAGGCGTGGGGAGAGGGTGTGTGAGGCGTGGGGAGAGGGGTGTGTGAGGCGTGGGGAGAGGGTGTGTGAGGCGTGGGGAGAGGGGTGTGTGAGGCGTGGGAGAGGGTGTGTGAGGCGTGGGGAGAGGGTGTGTGAGGCGTGGGGAGAGGGTGTGAGGCGTGGGGAGAGGGTGTGTGAGGCGTGGGGAGAGGGTGTGTGAGGCGTGGGGAGAGGGGTGTGTGAGGCGTGGGGAGAGGGTGTGTGAGGCGTGGGGAGAGGGGTGTGTGAGGCGTGGGGAGAGGGTGTGTGAGGCGTGGGGAGAGGGGTGTGTGAGGCGTGGGGAGAGGGTGTGTGAGGCGTGGGGAGAGGGGTGTGTGAGGCGTGGGGAGAGGGTGTGTGAGGCGTGGGGAGAGGGGTGTGTGAGGCGTGGGGAGAGGGTGTGTGGGCGTGGGAGAGGGTGTGTGAGGCGTGGGGAGAGGGTGTGTGAGGCGTGGGGAGAGGGTGTGTGAGGCGTGGGGAGAGGGGTGTGTGAGGCGTGGGGAGAGGGTGTGTGAGGCGTGGGGAGAGGGTGTGTGAGGCGTGGGAGAGGGTGTGTGAGGCGTGGGGAGAGGGGTGTGTGAGGCGTGGGGAGAGGGGTGTGTGGGCGTGGGGAGAGGGTGTGTGAGGCGTGGGGAGAGGGTGTGTGAGGCGTGGGGAGAGGGGTGTGTGAGGCGTGGGGAGAGGGTGTGTGAGGCGTGGGAGAGGGTGTGTGAGGCGTGGGGAGAGGGGTGTGTGAGGCGTGGGGAGAGGGTGTGTGAGGCGTGGGGAGAGGGTGTGTGAGGCGTGGGGAGAGGGTGTGTGAGGCGTGGGGAGAGGGTGTGTGAGGCGTGGGGAGAGGGTGTGTGAGGCGTGGGGAGAGGGGTGTGTGAGGCGTGGGGAGAGGGTGTGTGAGGCGTGGGGAGAGGGTGTGTGAGGCGTGGGGAGAGGGGTGTGTGAGGCGTGGGGAGAGGGTGTGTGAGGCGTGGGGAGAGGGGTGTGTGAGGCGTGGGGAGAGGGTGTGTGAGGCGTGGGGAGAGGGTGTGTGAGGCGTGGGGAGAGGGTGTGTGAGGCGTGGGAGAGGGTGTGTGAGGCGTGGGAGAGGGTGTGTGAGGCGTGGGGAGAGGGTGTGTGAGGCGTGGGGAGAGGGGTGTGTGAGGCGTGGGGAGAGGGTGTGTGAGGCGTGGGGAGAGGGTGTGTGAGGCGTGGGGAGAGGGTGTGTGAGGCGTGGGGAGAGGGTGTGTGAGGCGTGGGGAGAGGGGTGTGTGAGGCGTGGGGAGAGGGTGTGTGAGGCGTGGGGAGAGGGTGTGTGAGGCGTGGGGAGAGGGTGTGTGAGGCGTGGGGAGAGGGTGTGTGAGGCGTGGGGAGAGGGTGTGTGAGGCGTGGGGAGAGGGTGTGTGAGGCGTGGGGAGAGGGTGTGTGAGGCGTGGGGAGAGGGTGTGTGAGGCGTGGGGAGAGGGTGTGTGAGGCGTGGGGAGAGGGTGTGTGAGGCGTGGGGAGAGGGTGTGAGGCGTGGGGAGAGGGTGTGTGAGGCGTGGGGAGAGGGTGTGTGAGGCGTGGGGAGAGGGTGTGTGAGGCGTGGGGAGAGGGTGTGTGAGGCGTGGGGAGAGGGTGTGTGAGGCGTGGGGAGAGGGGTGTGTGAGGCGTGGGGAGAGGGTGTGTGAGGCGTGGGGAGAGGGTGTGTGAGGCGTGGGGAGAGGGGTGTGAGGCGTGGGGAGAGGGTGTGTGAGGCGTGGGGAGAGGGTGTGTGATTTGATTTTGATTTTGCCGCTTGCAGCGGCTACTTTATTGTGCACCCCACACTCATCCTGTGAGCGGTAGCGCAAAAGGATTACAGAGTAGGGTTTACAAAGGGTCATAATAATTAACCCCGGTTGTCAGGATATTATGGCACTGAAAGTTACACAGTATTTCATTTACATTATTTGTTTAGTTCTATACATAAAGGGTAACTTATTCACAAATGCGTGAGAACAGGCGTGTGAGGCAGTATGTCTGGCCTCACACTTTGTTATTCACATTTACGTGGGAGGTATTCAAGCACATTGCGTATTTGGTTCTGTACATGAGAACTGACATAGATACTAAGTGCAAAAAAGTGGATACAATCTTAATATGTCGGCTATCTTGCCATTAGAGATGAAGTGTTGTGCCATTTCACACACAGTGTGCTTGGACCTGTCCCTAAAAGGTTCTATCTTCACACAGTCGAGGACGTAGTGTTCAAGTGTGTGGCCATATGTATGGCCACACACTTTACATTTAGTTTTGTTTACATCTGCTTGAGGAACATACTGCCAAAGGTACTTATATCCTAACCTTAATCTAGCTGTTACAACATCTTGTAATCTAGTGATCTTGTTACTTGCTCCATAAACATGTTTCACTTGATACATCTCATCATGGTAAACTATGGATTGACTAGTGCCTGTTTGCACTTGTCTACTTGCGTCAAACTCATCAATAAGTTCTTTCCTAATTACAGTTTTAAGGGTTCTTTTTGACAGACCCAAATTGTATTCAACGGTGTCTTTGTTAGACGCGAGTTTGGCGAGGGCATCAACTCTGTCATGTTTTATGAGGCCTATGTGAGAGGGGATCCACAACAGTTTGACCCTGACACCCCGGTCAACAAGGCACGCATATTTGTGTCTGGCTTCAGAGACAAGAGCGTGACAACCTGAGTCGAGGGTACCAAGGGCAAGTAGTGAGGATAGAGAGTCAGTGATGATGAGACTGTCAGTAACAGTGGTTTCAATGAATTTAATAGCTGTGAGTATGGCAACTAATTCAGTTTGTAGAGTGGATGCCCAGTTGTTAATTCTAACTCCTTTCTCAATTATATTACCGTCAGGTTGAGTCACAACAATAGCACTTCCAGCCCTCCCACAGGCGGTGTTTAGAGACCCATCAGTGTAGATGGTCTGTGTGATATTATCATCAGTCTGTAGAGTGTGTATGTGTTCAAGAGCTCTCAATTTGGCAGTGTGTTGGAGATAAATGCTTTGTATAATTAATTTTTTAGGCGGATACGTCGGTATTGTGATATCGAAGGGAACTGTCCGCCAGGGTGGCAGGAAGCGCTGTTGTGTCTCAACTTTGTACAGGTGGTCTAGTCCAAATATCTTCATATGTGTAGCTGTAGTTTGGATCCATTTAGACTCAGTAGTCCCATGGTTCATACATTCTAGCAATTTTAAGGAAACAATGTTATCAGGATCACCACGCAGAAGCCTCAGGGCTATCATGAGGTTGACTTCAATTATTCTATCTTTAACACTGGGTATACCTAGTTCTTTCCTCATATTAAGTACTTTAGTGCTCATGGGACATCCTAGGATAATTCTGAGGGCTTTATTTTGCATTTTCTCGAGCTTGTCAACGCCTTTCCCGTCACGAATGACCAGGGCTGGTGCGTGGTAATCTATCAGAGATCTTATATAGCCTAGGTACATTGTTTTAACAATTCTAATATTAGCACCATAGTGCGGGCTGTACCCCGCTACACTTCTAAGAGGTCTCAGTCTGTCAGTACATTGGCGGGTTAGCTGTTGTATGGCAGGTAGGGTACAAGGGACGGAAACACCAAGATATTTAAAAGAAGAAACATAGTCAATAGTGTTGTTACCTATCTTGAACTTGGCGGGGCCGCGTTTGCGGTTCCCAGCTTGTTTGTTGAACACCTTAGTTTTGTCAGTGGAGATAATAAGACCGAGGTGTTCACAGGCTGCGTATACATGGTTCAGGGTGGTTTGCATTTCACGATGAGTTTTAGTATGTATAAGAATATCGTCAGCATAGCTGATTGAGATATTGCTGGGGTTGTCTGGTATTAAATTAATAATGCATTCATAAGAACATTGAACAAAGTGGGGCTAAGTACTCCACCTTGAGGGGTACCAAGTTGCATATCTTTAACTTCACTTTTGTATCCCTGAAACAGTGCAGCAGCCCTTCTGTTGGTTAGGTAACCACTTATCCAGTGTAACAGCCTACCTCCTATATCCATTTTGGCTAGTTCGTACAATATCAGTTGCCTATTGGCAATATCAAATGCAGCTTTTAGGTCAAGAAATGTGGTGTATCTGTGCCTTTCATCACCATGCACAGTTAGGAATGTGGTGATGCAATTATGTACACCTTTACCATGGGTGAAGCCATTTATGTTAGGAGACATGTGTTCTCTGATTCTATATAAGAGTCTGCCAAGAACCATCCTCTCAAAGGTTTTACACAGGCAGCTGGTTAGTGATATGGGACGAAAGGCATCAGGCTGTCCTGGTTTCGGTATTGGTACAACAATACTGCTGGTCCATGATGTGGGTAGTTGGCCCTCGGCATGACTCATATTGTACAATACCAACAATGGATTGCCTGGCACGCGCCTTAGTAGTCTAATGATGTTGTAGGTGACCCCGTCCTCTCCAGGGGAAGTAGACCTACCCCTGGCGAGGGCGGCGTCAAGCTCCCACTCAGTATATGGAACATCACACTCATCGTGCTGTTTGCCCAGCATAAAGCTAATAAGATTACTTCTCTCTACAGACTTCGCATCAAGGAGTCCCCGAGTCCTAGCTGGTAACATGTCATAGCTCGACACATGAGCCCACTTTGTTATTAGCTCATTCGACTTTTGCAGAGGGTTTGGATGGGAGACGTGTCTTCTGTTTTTACCTCTGATTATGTTTATGTCTTTCCAGGCTTTGCTGAGGGATGTGTGTTGGTTCAGGCTGTTGACATATGTCTCCCATGCATTTTGTCTGAGTTCGTTTACACGTTCCCTGACAGCAGCAAGGGAAGCTTGATACAATTGTAACATTTGAGGTGTTCTAAATTGTCTGTAACCCTTACCCACCCTCCTGACCCTAGCCCTGAGTTTTTTCAGCTCAGGGTCATTATAGCACTGCTGTTGCCTGTTCCCATTATGCTGACCACGTTTTCTCCTTTTTTTGGTGGAGGCATTGTTGGTGAAGTATACATAAGTCCTATCTATCAGATCGTCATGGAAACTTTGGTAATTGTCAGGCTTGTAGTCCTTGTACCAGTCATGGATGAAGTCTATGAACTGGCTTTCATGTTCTTGCTTGACTGTGATTCTACGTCTGTTGAGTTTACCACCAGTGGGGGTGTCATTGGCTACATGTATACTAGCTTGGATTGGGCTGTGGTCAGACATAAGATCAGTGACAACATCAGAGCTATGAGTTGTGTATGATAGATTAAAGCCAATACATTTGTCTAGACCCCCGCCATAGATGTGTGTTGGTTCATTATTACCTATAATTTGAACATCTTCATATGCGCTGAGAAGTGAGATAAGTCTCCTACCATTGGTGTTAGTGGTGGAGTCACCTAATTTCTTGTGTCTAGTATTCAGGTCACCCATTAGGACAGTGGGCTCAGTGTGTAAAAAGTCTGGGAGATCTGTGTATTGAAGCTGATCTGAGGGAGCATAGGCGTTTAGCACGTTGAGTGTGGAGTTGCCCAGGTGGATAGTGATCCCATGGTACTGAAGGTTGGTAGTCTTTTTGGATACAAGAGGTACATGCGGGAGTGACTTCTTAACATACATCAAACATGTGTGAGTAGAACTAGGATCATAATACACATAATTGGGCAGACTGGGTGGGGGCTTACCATTAGGTGTGAGACACTCCTGCAGACACACAATATCGATGTCCTCAGTCACAACTTTGTGGTGTAGGTCAGGGTATCGTTTTCTAAGGGATGAGATGTTCCAACTCATCACCTTCACCGCTCTGTATCTTTGTCTGGTATTAACATTGGCCATTATGAAATGTATTTGGAATTTTGTCTGGTATTAACACTGGCCATTATGAAATGTATTTGGAAAGAAGCAAAAGGCACTGTATGATACTGTTCTTTTCTGCGCTGCCTTTCCCTTCGGCAGGCAGTAGGCCAGTTAACCTTTTGGAAACATTTCTGGAGCATGTACGGCTCAACAATTGTTGTATTTCAGTGGGAGACAACAACTCACTTTGGTTACACTCGACATCACCACCATTTTCTGTTTGTGCTTGTTCATCTTCACTGACCATGTCCACAGAGGCATCAGTAGAACTGTTACCAGTATCACTATTTTCCTCTGCGTGGACACTAGTTCCTGGTGGGTCTTGAGTTTCCACATCTGGTACTGACATCTGAATGTCTTCAGTTTGACTGTAATTTTTCCGAAGTTGCTGCACTGTGTTGGTGGTGTTTTTTTCCTTTAGAGTATCACAGAGGCTCTTAAACATTTCAGTTTGAGCTTGAGCTTGAGCTGTAACCTGAGCTTTGAGTTCTTTAATTTCATTTTTCACATCATTGATCTCTTCACGATATGCATGGAGTGTGTTGGCAGCTACCTGTTGTGTCGGTACGTCTGTGTTGCCCCATGCTGATCTTTCGATGACTGCTGGTGATGATCCTGGAGCTTTGGTGGGGAGGGCAGGCCAGGGGTTGGCCGTAGGGAGTACCCTAGCAGTATTAGTGTTTCTTGAGACCTGCCTGGGTGGCGGGTCTGGGCGCTGAAGGGGTGTAGGAGCTCTAGAACAGTTAGGGTGCCATACAGGAACTCCAACTGTTTTGCAGTTAATACACTTCTGTTGGATGACACCCCCTTGAGCAACTGTATCTCTGCAAACCTGTGTTGCATGTTGCCTTGAGCAGAGACCACACCACGGCTTAGTCGAGGGGCATAACCGGGCCACATGGCCCCAGTGCTGACAGTTGTAACACCTCCGGTTAGGGGGCTGATAGGGAGTTACCTTCAGAGTCCGATAGGCACCACGGACTCGAATGGTCCTGGGTGGGTCTTCCGAGCCAACCCAGTCTGCAATGACTGCATTCTTGCCCCTGAGTCGCTTCGTCCTTCTGATGTAGGGATGAGCTTCTAGTAGTGTAGGGGTCTGGTACTGGTCGAGCCCAATGATTATTATGGTCTTCTTGCTCGATGGTTGGGATGATTGTTCCATGGTTATTCCCCTTATGCTATTGGTGAGGAGATCCTGTATGACTGCTGGGTCGAGGCGTGGGGAGAGGGGTGTGTGAGGCTTGGGGAGAGGGTGTGTGAGGCGTGGGGAGAGGTGTGTGTAAGGCTTGGGGAGATGGTGTGTGAGGCGTGGGGAGAGGGTGTGTGAGGCGTGGGGAGAGGGTGTGTGAGGCGTGGGGAGAGGGTGTGTGAGGCGTGGGGAGAGGGTGTGTGAGGCGTGGGGAGAGGGTGTGTGAGGCGTGGGGAGAGGGTGTGTGAGGCGTGAGGAGAGGGTGTGTGAGGCGTGGGGAGAGGGTGTGTGAGGCGTGGGGAGAGGGTGTGTGAGGCGTGGGGAGAGGGTGTGTGAGGCATGGGGAGAGGGTGTGTGAGGCGTGGGGAGAGGGGTGTGTGAGGCGTGGGGAGAGGGTGTGTGAGGCGTGGGGAGAGGGTGTGTGAGGCGTGGGGAGAGGGTGTGTGAGGCGTGGGGAGAGGGTGTGTGAGGCGTGGGGAGAGGGTGTGTGAGGCGTGGGAGAGGGTGTGTGAGGCGTGGGGAGAGGGTGTGTGAGGCGTGGGGAGAGGTGTGTGTGAGGCGTGGGGAGAGGTGTGTGAGGCGTGGGGAGAGGGTGTGTGAGGCGTGGGGAGAGGGTGTGTGAGGCGTGGGGAGATGGTGTGTGAGGCGTGGGGAGAGGGTGTGTGAGGCGTGGGAGAGGGTGTGTGAGGCGTGGGGAGAGGGGTGTGTGAGGCGTGGGGAGAGGGTGTGTGAGGCGTGGGGAGAGGGTGTGTGAGGCGTGGGGAGAGGGTGTGGAAGGCGTGGGGAGAGGGTGTGTGAGGCGTGGGGAGAGGGTGTGTGAGGCGTGGGGAGAGGGGTGTGTGAGGCTGGGGAGAGGGTGTGTGAGGCGTGGGGAGAGGGTGTGTGAGGCGTGGGGAGAGGGTGTGTGAGGCGTGGGGAGAGGGTGTGTGAGGCGTGGGGAGAGGGTGTGTGAGGCGTGGGGAGAGGGTGTGTGAGGCGTGGGGAGAGGGTGTGTGAGGCGTGGGGAGAGGGTGTGTGAGGCGTGGGGAGAGGGTGTGTGACGCGCGGGGAGAGGGTGTGTGAGGCGTGGGGAGAGGGTGTGTGAGGCGTGGGAGAGGGTGTGTGAGGCGTGGGGAGAGGGTGTGTGAGGCGTGGGGAGAGGGTGTGTGAGGCGTGGGGAGAGGGTGTGTGAGGCGTGGGGAGAGGGTGTGTGAGGCGTGGGGAGAGGGGTGTGTGAGGCGTGGGGAGAGGGGTGTGTGAGGCGTGGGGAGAGGGTGTGTGAGGCGTGGGAGAGGGTGTGTGAGGCGTGGGGAGAGGGGTGTGTGAGGCGTGGGGAGAGGGTGTGTGAGGCGTGGGAGAGGGTGTGTGAGGCGTGGGGAGAGGGTGTGTGAGGCGTGGGGAGAGGGTGTGTGAGGCGTGGGGAGAGGGTGTGTGAGGCGTGGGGAGAGGGGTGTGTGAGGCGTGGGGAGAGGGGTGTGTGAGGCGTGGGGAGAGGGTGTGTGAGGCGTGGGAGAGGGTGTGTGAGGCGTGGGGAGAGGGTGTGTGAGGCGTGGGGAGAGGGTGTGTGAGGCGTGGGGAGAGGGTGTGTGAGGCGTGGGGAGAGGGGTGTGTGAGGCGTGGGGAGAGGGTGTGTGAGGCGTGGGGAGAGGGTGTGTGAGGCGTGGGGAGAGGGTGTGTGAGGCGTGGGGAGAGGGTGTGTGAGGCGTGGGGAGAGGGTGTGTGAGGCGTGGGGAGAGGGTGTGTGAGGCGTGGGGAGAGGGTGTGTGAGGCGTGGGGAGAGGGTGTGTGAGGCGTGGGGAGAGGGTGTGTGAGGCGTGGGGAGGGGTGTGTGAGGCGTGGGAGAGGGGTGTGAGGCGTGGGGAGAGGGTGTGTGAGGCGTGGGGAGAGGGTGTGTGAGGCGTGGGGAGAGGGTGTGTGAGGCGTGGGGAGAGGGTGTGTGAGGCGTGGGGAGAGGTGTGTGAAGCGTGGGAGAGGGTGTGTGAGGCGTGGGGAGAGGGTGTGTGAGGCGTGGGGAGAGGGTGTGTGAGGCGTGGGGAGAGGGTGTGTGAGGCGTGGGGAGAGGGTGTGTGAGGCGTGGGGAGAGTGGTGTGTGAGGCGTGGGGAGAGGGGTGTGTGAGGCGTGGGGAGAGGGGTGTGTGAGGCGTGGGGAGAGGGTGTGTGAGGCGTGGGGAGAGGGTGTGTGAGGCGTGGGGAGAGGGTGTGTGAGGCGTGGGGAGAGGGTGTGTGAGGCGTGGGTAGAGGGTGTGTGAGGCGTGGGGAGAGGGTGTGTGATGCGTGGGGAGAGGGTGTGAGGCGTGGGAGAGGGTGTGTGAGGCGTGGGGAGACGGGTGTGTGAGGCGTGGGGAGAGGGTGTGTGAGGCGTGGGGAGAGGGTGTGTGAGGCGTGGGGAGAGGGTGTGTGAGGCGTGGGGAGAGGGGTGTGTGAGGCGTGGGGAGAGGGTGTGTGAGGCGTGGGGAGAGGGTGTGTGAGGCGTGGGGAGAGGGTGTGTGAGGCGTGGGGAGAGGGTGTGTGAGGCGTGGGAGAGGGTGTGTGAGGCGTGGGGAGAGGGTGTGTGAGGCGTGGGGAGAGGGTGTGTGAGGCGTGGGGAGAGGTGTGTGAGGCGTGGGGAGAGGGTGTGTGAGGCGTGGGGAGAGGGTGTGTGAGGCTGGGGAGAGGGTGTGTGAGGCGTGGGGAGAGGGTGTGTGAGGCGTGGGGAGAGGGTGTGTGAGGCGTGGGGAGAGGGTGTGTGAGGCGTGGGAAAGGGTGTGTGAGGCGTGGGAGAGGGTGTGTGAGGCGTGGGGAGAGGGTGTGTGAGGCGTGGGGAGAGGGTGTGTGAGGCGTGGGGAGAGGGTGTTGAGGCGTGGGAGAGGGTGTGTGAGGCGTGGGAGACGGGTGTGTGAGGCGTGGGGAGAGGTGTGTGTGAGGCGTGGGGAGAGGGTGTGTGAGGCGTGGGGAGAGGGTGTAAGGCGTGGGGAGCTGGTGTGTGAGGCGTGGGGAGAGGGTGTGTGATGCGTGGGGAGAGAGTGTGTGAGGCGTGGGGAGAGGGTGTTTGAGGCGTGGTGTAGAGGGTGTGTGAGGCGTGAGGACAGGTGTGTGTGAGGCGTGGGGAGAGGGTGTGTGAGGCGTGGGGAGCGGGTGTGTGAGGCGTGGGGAGAGGGGTGTGTGAGGCGTGGGGAGAGGGTGTGTGAGACGTGGGGAGAGGGGTGTGTGAGGCGTTGGGAGTGGGTATATGAGGCGTGGGGAGAGGAGTGTGTGAGGCGTGGGGAGAGGGTGTGTGATTTGACGGGAGAGGGTGTATGAGGCGTGGAGAGATTGTGTGTGAGGCATGGGGATAGGGGTGTGTGATGCGTGGGGAGAGGGTGTGTGAGGCTTGCGAATAGGGGTGCAAGGGGTGGGGAGAGGATGTGTGAGGCGTAGGGAGAGGGTGTGTGAGGCGTGGGGAGAGGGGTGTGTGAGGCGTGGGGAGAGGGGTGTGTGAGGCGTGGGGAGAGAGTGTGTGAGGGGTGGGGAGCTGGTGTGTAAGGCGTGGGGAGCTGGTTTGTGAGGCGTGGTGGAGAAGGATGTGTGAGGCGTGGGGAGAGGGGTGTGTGAGGCATGGGGAGAGGGGTCTGTGAAGCGTGGGGAGAGGGTGTGTGAGGCTTGGGGAGAGGGGTGCAAGGGTGGGGAGAGGGTGTGTGAGGCATGGAGAGAGAGGTGTGTGAGGCGTGGGGAGAGGGTGTGTGAGGTGTGGGGAGATGGCGTGTGAGGCGTGGGGAGATGGTGTGTGAAGCGTGGGGAGAGGGGTGTGTGAGGCGGGGGAGAGGGTGTGTAAGCAGTTGCAACAGGGTGTGTGAGGCGTTGGGAGAGGGGTGTGTTAGGCCTGGGGAGAGGGGTGTGTGAGGCGTGGGGCGAGTGTGTGTGAGGCGTGGGGAGAAGGGTGTGTGATGTGTGGGGAGTGAGTGTGTGAGGCGTAGGGAGAGGGTATGTGAAGCGTGGGGAGAAGGGTGTGTGAGGCGTGGGGAGAGGGTGTGTGATTTGACGGGAGAGGGTGTGTGAGGCGTGGGGAGATTGTGTGTGAGGCATGGGGATAGGGGTGTGAAGCGTGGGGAGAGGGTGTGTGAGGCGTGGGGAGAGGTGTGTGTGAGGCGTGGGGAGAGGGTGTGTGAGGCGTGGGGAGCTGGTGTGCAAGGCGTGGGGAGCTTGTTTGTGAGGCGTGGGTAGAGGGGTGTGTGAGGCGTGGGGAGAGATGAGTGTGAGGCGTGGGGAGAGGGTGTGTGAGCCGTGGCGACAGGGTGTGTGAGGAGTGGGGAGAGGGGTGTGTGAGGCGTGGGGAGAGGGGTGCGTGAGGCGTGGGGCGAGTGTGTGTGAGGCGTGGGGAGAGGGTGTGTGAGGCGTGGGGAGAGGGTGTGTGAAGCGTGGGGAGAGGGTGTGTGAGGCGTGGTGAGAGGGTGTGTGAGGCGTGGGTAGACGGTGTATGAGGCGCTGGGAGACGGTTGTACGAGGCGTGGGGAGACGGTGTGTGTGAGGCGTGGGGAGACGGTGTGTGTGAGGCGTGGGGAGAGGGTGTGTGAGGCGTGGGGAGAGGGTGTGAGGCGTGGGGAGCTGGTGTGCAAGGTGTGGGGAGCTGGTTTGTGATGCGTGGCGAGAGAGGTGTGTGAGGCGTGGGGAGAGGGGTGTGTGAGGCGTGGGGAGAGGGGTGCGTGAGGCGTGGGGCGAGTGTGTGTGAGGCGTGGGGAGAAGGGTGTGTGATGTGTGGGGAGTGAGTGTATGAGGCGTGGGGAGAGGGTATATGAGGCGTGGGGAGAGGAGTGTGTGAGGCGTGGGGAGAGGGTGTGTGATTTGACGGGAGAGGGTGTGTGAGGCGTGGAGAGATTGTGTGTGAGACATGTGGATGGGGGTGTGTGATGCGTGGGGAGAGAGTGTGTGAGGCTTGGGAAGAGGGGTGCAAGGGGTGGGGAGAGGGTGTGTGAGGCGTAGGGAGAGGGTGTATGAGGTGTGGGGAGAGGGGTGTGTGAGGCGTGGGGAGAGGGTGTGTGAGGCGTGGGGAGCTGGTGTGTAAGGCGTGGGGAGCTGGTTTGTGAGGCGTGGGGAGAAGGGGGTGTGAGGCGTGGGGAGAGGGGTGTGTGAGGCATGGGAAGAGGGGTCTGAGAAGCGTGGGGACAGGGTGTGTGAGGCGTGGGGAGAGGGGTGTGTGAGGCGTGGGGAGTGGGTGTGTTGCGTGGGGAGAGGTGTGTGTGAGGCGTGGGGAGAGGGTGTGTGAGGCGTGGGGAGATGGGTGTGTGAGGCGTGGGGAGATGGGTGTGTGAGGCGTGGGGAGAGGGTGTGTGTGGCGTGGGGAGAGGGTGTGTGAGGCGTGGGGAGATTGTGTGTGAGGCGTGAAGAGAGGGGTGTATGACGCGTGGGGAGAGGGTGTGTGAGGCTTGGGGAGAGGGGTGCAAGGGTGGGGAGAGGGTGTGTGAGGCATGGAGAGAGAGGTGTGTGAGGCGTGGGGAGAGGGTGTGTGAGGCGTGGGGAGATGGTGTGTGTGGCGTGGAGAGATGGTGTGTGAAGCGTAGGGAGAGGGGTGTGTGAGGCGCGGGGAGAGGTTGTGTGAGCCGTGGCAACAGGGTGTGTGAGGCGTTGGGAGAGGGGTGTGTGAGGCGTGGGGAGAGGGGTGCGTGAGGCGTGGGGCGAGTGTGTGTGAGGCGTGGGGAGAAGGGTGTGTGATGTATGGGGAGTGAGTGTGTGAGGCGTGGGGAGAGGGTATGTGAGGCGTGGGGAGAAGGGTGTGTGAGGCGTGGGGAGAGGGTGTGTGATTTGACGGCAGAGGGTGTGTGAGGCGTGGGGAGATTGTGTGTGAGGCATGGGGATAGGTGTGTGTGATGCGTGGGGAGAGGGTGTGTGAGGCTTGGGAAGAGGGGTGCATGGGGTGGGGACAGGATGTGTGAGGCGTAGGGAGAGGTTGTGTGAGGCGTGGGGAGAGAGGTGTGTGAGGCGTGGGGAGAGGGGTGTGTGAGGCGTTGGGAGAGGGTGTGTGAGGCGTGGGGAGCTGGTGTGTAAGGCGTGGGGAGCTGGTTTGTGAGGCGTGGGGAGAAGGGTGTGCGAGGCGTGGGGAGAAGGGTGTGTGAGGCATGGGGAGAGGGGTGTGTGAAGCCTGGGGAGAGGGTGTGTGAGGCGTGGGGAGAGGGGTGTGTGAGGCGTGGGGAGTGGGTGTGTTGTATGGGGAGATGTGTGTGTGAGGCGTGGGGAGAGGGTGTGTGAGGCGTCGGGAGATGGGTGTGTGAGGCGTGGGGAGATGGGTGTGTGAGGCGTGGGGAGAGGGTGTGTGTGGCGTTTGGAGAGGGTGTGTGAGGCGTGGGGAGATTGTGTGTGAGGCGTGAAGAGAGGGGTGTATGACGCGTGGGGAGAGGTTGTGTGAGGCTTGGGGAGAGGGGTGCAAGGGTGGGTAGAGGGTGTGTGAGGCATGGAGAGAGAGGTGTGTGAGGCGTGGGGAGAGGGTGTGTGAGGCGTGGGGAGATGGTGTGTGAGGCGTGGGGAGATGGTGTGTGAAACGTGGGGAGAGGGGGTGTGAGGCGTGGGAAGAGGGGTGCAAGGAGTTGGGAGAAGGGTGTGTGAGGCGTGGGGAGAAGGGTGTTTGAGGCGTAGGGAGAAGGGTGTGTGAGGCAAGGGGAGAGGGGTGTTTGAGGCGTGGGGAGTGGGGTGTGTGAGGCGTGGGAGGAGGGGTGCAAGGAGTGGGAAGAAGGATGTGTGAGGCGTGGGGAGAAGGGTGTGGGAGGCGTGGGGAGAGGGGTGTGTTAGGCATGGGGAGAGGGGTGTGTGAGGCGTGGGGAGAGGGTGTGTGAGGCGTGGGGAGCGGGGTGTGTGAGCCGTGGGGAGAAGGTGTGTGGCGTGGGGAGAGGTGTGTGTGAGGCGTGGGGAGAGGGTGTGTGAGACGTGGGGAGAGGGTGTGTGAGGCGTGGGGAGCTGGTGTGCAAGGCGTGGGGAGCTGGTTTGTGAGGCGTGGGGAGAGGGGTGTGTGAGGCGTGGGGAGAGATGTGTGTGAGGCGTGGGGGGAGGGTGTGTGAGCCGTGGCGACAGGGTGTGTGAGGCGTGGGGAGAGGGGTGTGTGAGGCGTGGGGAGAGGGGTGTGTGAGGCGTGGGGCGAGGATGTGTGAGGCGTGGGGAGTAGGGTGTGTGATGTATGGGGAGAGAGTGTGTGAGGCGTGGGGAGAGGGTATGTGAGGCGTGGGGAGAGGGGTGTGTGAGGCGTGGGGAGAGGGTGTGTGATTTGTCGGGAGAGGGTGTGTGAGGCGTGGGGAGATTGTGTGTGAGTCGTGGGGATAGGGGTGTGTGACGCGTGGGGAGAGGGTGTGTGAGGCTTGGGAAGAGGGGTGCAAGGGGTGGGGAGAGGGTGTGTGAGGCGTGGGGAGAGGGTATGTGAGGCGTGGGGAGAGGTGTGTGTGAGGCGTGGGGAGAGGGTGTGTGATTTGTCGGGAGAGGGTGTGTGAGGCGTGGGGAGAGGGGTGTTTGAGGCGTGGTGGAGAGGGTGTGTTTGGCGTGGGGAGAGGGTTGTGTGAGGACTGGAGAGAGGGTGTGTGAGGCGTGGGGAGCGGGTGTGTGAGGCGTGGGGAGAGGGGTGTGTGAGGCGTGGGGAGAGGGTGTGTGAGGCAAGGGGAGAGGGGTGTGTGAGGCGTGGGGAGTTGGGTGTGTGAGGCGTGGGAAGAGGGGTGCAAGGAGTGGGGAGAAGGATGTGTGAGGCGTGGGGAGAAGGGTGTGGGAGGTGTGGGGTGAGGGGTGTGTTAGGCATGGGGAGAGGGGTGTGTGAGGCGTGGGGAGAGGGTGTGTGAGGCGTGGGGAGAGGGGTGTGTGAGCCGTGGTGAGAGGGTGTGTGGCGTGGGGAGAGGTGTGTGTGAGGCTTGGGGAGAAGGGTGTGTGATGTGTGGGGAGAGATTGTGTGAGGCGTGGGGAGAGGGTATGTGAGGTGTGGGGAGAGGGGTGTTTGAGGCGTGGTGTAGAGGGTGTGTGAGGCGTGGGGACAGGGTGTGTGTGAGGCGTGGGGGGAGGGTGTGTGAGGCTGGGGAGCGGGTGTGTGAGGCGTGGGGAGAGGGGTGTGTGAGGCGTGGGGAGAGGGTGTGTGAGACGTGGGGAGAGGGGTGTGTGAGGCGTTGGGTGAGGGGTGTGTGAGGCGTGGGGAGAGGGTGCGTAAGGCATGGGGAGCGGGTGTGTGTGGCGTGGGAAGGTAGTGTGCAAGGCGTGGGGAGCTGGTTTGTGAGGCGTGGGGAGAGGGGTATGTGAGGCGTAGGGAGAGGGGTGTGTGAGGCGTGGGGCGAGGGTGTGTGAGGCGTGGGGAGTAGGGTGTGTCATGTATAGGGAGAGAGTGTGTGAGGCGTGGGGAGAGGGTATGTGAGGCGAGGGGAGAGGGGTGTGTGAGGCGTGGGGAGAGGGTGTGTGATTTGTCGGGAGAGGGTGTGTGTGGCGTGGGGAGATTGTGTGTGAGTCGTTGGGAGAGGGGTTTGTGAGGCGTGGGGAGAGGGGTGTGTGAGGCGTGGGGCGAGGGTGTGTGAGGCGTGGGGAGTAGGGTGTGTCATGTATAGGGAGAGAGTGTGTGAGGCGTGGGGAGAGGGTATGTGAGGCGAGGGAAGAGGGGTGTGTGAGGCGTGGGGAGAGGGTGTGTGATTTGTCTGGAGAGGGTGTGTGTGGCGTGGGGAGATTGTGTGTGAGTCGTTGGGATAGGGGTGTGTGACGCGCTGGGGAGAGGGTGTGTGAGGCTTGGGAAGAGGGGTGCAAGGGGTGGGGAGAGGGTGTGTGAATTGTCGGGAGAGGGGTGTGTGAGGCGTAGGGAGAGGGTGTGTGAGGCGTGGGGAGAGGGGTGTGTGAGGCGTGGGGAGAGGGGTGTGTGAGGCGTGGGGAGAGGGTGTGTGAATCGTGGGGAGAGGGTGTGTGAGGCGTTGGGAGAGGGTGTGTGAGGTGTGGGGAGATGGTGTATGAGGCGCTGGGAGACGGTTGTGCGAGGCGTGGGGAGACGGTGTGTGTGAGGCGTGGGGAGAGGGTGTGTGAGGCGTGGGGAGAGGGTGTGAGGCGTGGGGAGGTGGTGTGCAGGGTGTGGGGAGCTGGTTTGTGATGCGAGGCGAGATAGGTGTGTGAGGCGTAGGGAGAGGGGTGTGTAAGGCGTGGGGAGAGGGTGTGTGAGCCGTGGCAACAGGGTGTGTGAGGCGTGGGGAGAGGGATGTGTGAGGCGTGTGGAGAGGGGTGTGTGAGGCGTGTGGCGAGTGTGTGTGAGGCGTGGGGAGAAGGGTGTGTGAGGCGTGGGGAGAGGTGTGTGTGAGGCGTGGGGCGAGTGTGTGTGAGGCGTGGGGAGAAGGGTGTGTGATGTGTGGGGAGTGAGTGCGTGAGGCGTGGGGAGAGGGTATGTGAGGCGTGGGGAGAGGGGTGTGTGAGGCGCGGGGAGAGGGTGTGTGATTTGACGGGAGAGGGTGTGTGAGGCGTGGGGAGATTGTGTGTGAGGCATGGGGATAGGGGTGTGTGATGCGTGGGGAGAGGGTGTGTGAGGCTTGGGAAGAGGGGTGCAAGGGGTGGGGAGAGGGTGTGTGAGGCGTAGGGAGAGGGTGTGTGAGGCGTGGGGAGAGGGGTGTGTGAGGCGTGGGGAGAGGGGTGTGTGAGGCGTGGGGAGAGGGTGTGTGAGGCGTGGGGAGCTGGTGTGAAAGGCGTGGGGAGCTGGTTTGTGAGGCGTGGGGAGAAGGGTGTGTGAGGCGTGGGGAGAGGGGTGTGTGAGGCATGGGGAGAGGGGTGTGTGAAGCGTGGGGAGAGGGTGTGTGAGGCGTGGGGAGAGGGCTGTGTGAGGCGTGGGGAGTGGGTGTGTTGTGTGGGGAGAGGTGTGTGTGAGGCGTGGGGTAAGGGTGTGTGAGGCGTGGGAAGATGGGTGTGTGAGGCGTCGGGAGATGGGTGTGTGAGGCGTGGGGAGAGGGTGTGCGTGGCGTGGGGAGAGGGTGTGTGAGGCGTGGGGAGATTGTGTGTGAGGCGTGAAGATAGGGGTGTATGACGCGTGGGGAGAGGGTGTGTGAGGCTTGGGGAGTGGGGTGCAAGGGTGGGGAGAGGGTGTGTGAGGCATGGAGAGAGAGGTGTGTGAGGCGTGGGGAGAGGGTGTGTGAGGCGTGGGGAGATGGTGTTTGAGGCGTGGGGAGATGGTGTGTGAAGCGTGGGGAGAGGGGGTGTGAGGCGTGGGAAGAGGGGTGCAAGAAGTTAGGAGAAGGGTGTGTGAGGCGTGGGGAGAAGGGTGTTTGAGGCGTGGGGAGAGGGGTGTGTGAGGCAGGGGAGAGGGGTGTGTGAGGCGTGGGGAGAGGGTGTGTGGCGTGGGGAGAGGTGTGTGTGAGGCGTGGGAAGAGGGTGTGTGAGGCGTGGGGAGAGGGTGTGTGAGGCGTGGGGAGCTGGTGTGCAAGGCGTGGGGAGCTGGTTTGTGAGGCGTGGGGAGAGGGGTGTGTGAGGCGTGGAGAGAGATGTGTGTGAGGCGTGGGGAGAGGGTGTGTGAGCCGTGGCGACAGGGTGTGTGAGGCGTGGGGAGAGGGATATGTGAGGCGAGGGGAGAGGGGTGAGTGAGGCGTGGGCCGAGGGTGTTTGAGGCGTGCGGAGAAGGGTGTGTGATGTGTGGGGAGAGAGTGTGTGAGACGTGGGGAGAGGGTTTGTGAGGCGTGGGGAGAGGGGTGTTTGAGGCGTGGTGTAGAGGGTGTGTGAGGCGTGGGGACTGGGTGTGTGAGGTGGGGAGAGGGTGTGTGAGGCGTGGGAGAGGGTGTGTGAGGCGTGGGGAGAGGGGTGTGTGAGGCGTGGGGAGAGGGGTGTGTGAGGCGTGGGGAGAGGGTGTGTGAGGCGTGGGGAGAAGGGTGTGTGAGGCGTGGGGAGAGGGGTGTGTGAAGCGTGGGGAGAGGGTTTGTGAAGCGTGGGGAGAGGGTGTGTGAGGCGTGGGGAGAGGGGTGTGTGAGGCGTGGGGATTGGGTGTGTTGTGTGGGGAGAGGGGTGTTTGAGGCGTGGTGTAGAGGGTGTGTGAGGCGTGGGGACAGGGTGTGTGTGCGGCGTGGGGAGAGGGGTGTGTGAGGCGTGGGGAGAGGGTATGTGAGGCGTGGGGAGATTGTGTGTGAGTCGTGGGGATAGTGGTGTGTGACGCGTGGGGAGAGGGTGTGTGAGGCATGGGAAGAGGGGTGCAAGGGGTGGGGAGAGGGTGTGTGAGACGTGGGGAGAGGGTATGTGAGGCGCGGGGAGAGAGGTGTGTGAGGCGTGGGGAGAGGGTGTGTGATTTGTCGGGAGAGGGTGTGTGAGCCGTGGCGACAGGGTGTGTGAGGCGTGGGGAGAGGGGTTTGTGAGGCGTGGGGAGAATGGTGTGTGTGGCGTGGGGAGAGGGTGTGTGATTTGACGGGAGAGGGTGTGTGAGGCGTGGGGAGATTATGTGTGAGGCATGGGGATAGGGGTGTGTGAGGCGTGGGGACAGGGGGTGTGAGGCGTGGGAAGAGGGGTGCAAGGAGTTAGGAGAAGGGTGTGTGAGGCGTGGGGAGAAGGGTGTTTGAGGCGTGGGGAGAGGGGTGTGTGAGGCAAGGGGAGAGGGGTGTGTGAGGCGTGGGGAGTGGGGTGTGTGAGGCGTGGGGAGAGGGTGTGTGAGGCGTGGGGAGCTGGTGTGTAAGGCGTGGGGAGAGGGTGTGTGAGGCGTAGGGAGAGGGTGTGTGAAGCGTGGGGAGAGGGGTGTGTGAGGCGTGGGGAGAGGGGTGTGTGAGGCGTAGGGAGAGGGTGTGTGAAGCGTGGGGAGAGGGTGTGTGAGGCGTGGGGAGAGGGGTGTGTGAGGCGTGGGGAGAGGGTGTGTGAGGCGTGGGTAGCTGCTTTGCAAGGCGTGGGGAGCTGGTTTGTGAGGCGTGGGGAGAAGGGTGTGTGAGGCGTGGGTAGAGGGGTGTGTGAGGCATGGGGAGAGGGGTGTGTGAAGCGTGGGGAGAGGGGTGTGTGAGGCGTGGGGAGTGGGTGTGTTGTGTGGGGAGAGGTGTGTGTGAGGCGTGGGGAGAGGGTGTGTGAGGCGTAGGTAGATGGGTGTGTGAGGCGTGGGGAGATGGGTGTGTGAGGCATGGGGGGAGGGTGTGTGTGGGGTGGGGAGATGGTGTGTGAGGCGTGGGGAGATGGTGTGTGAAGCGTGGGGACAGGGGGTGTGAGGCGTGGGAAGAGGGGTGCAAGGAGTTAGGAGAAGGGTGTGTGAGGCGTGGGGAGAAGGGTGCTTGAGGCGTGGGGAGAGGGGTGTGTGAGGCAAGGGGAGAGGGGTGTGTGAGGCGTGGGGAGTGGGGTGTGTGAGGCGTGGGAAGAGGGGTGCAAGGAGTGGGGAGAAGGATGTGTGAGGCGTGGGGAGAAGGGTGTGGGAGGCGTGGGGAGAGGGGTGTGTTGGCATGGGGAGAGGGGTGTGTGAGGCGTGGGGAGAGGGTGTGCGAGGCGTGGGGAGAGGGGTGTGTGAGCCGTGGGGAGAGGGTGTGTGGCGTGGGGAGAGGTGTGTGTGAGGCGTGGGGAGAGGGTGTGTGAGGCGTGGGGAGATGGTGTGTGAGGCGTGGGGAGCTGGTGTGCAAGGCGTGGGGAGCTGGTTTGGGAGGCGTGGGGAGAGGGGTGTATGAGGCGTGGGGAGAGATGTGTGTGAGGCGTGGGGAGAGGGTGTGTGAGCCGTGGCGACATGGTGTGTGAGGCGCGGTGAGAGGGGTATGTGAGGCGAGGGGAGAGGGGTATGTGAGGCGAGGGCCGAGGGTGTGTGAGGCGTGGGGAGAAGGGTCTGTGATGTGTGGGGAGAGAGTGTGTGAGACGTGGGGAGAGGGTTTGTGAGGCGTGGGGAGAGGGTTGTTTGAGGCGTGGTGTAGAGGGTGTGTGAGGCGTGGGGACAGGGTGTGTATGAGGCGTGGGGAGAGGGTGTGTCAGGCGTGGGGAGCGGGTTTGTGAGGCGTGGGGAGAGGGGTGTGTGAGGCGTGGGGAGAGGGTGTGTGAGACGTGGGGAGAGGGGTGTGTGAGGCGTGGGGAGAGGGGTGTGTGAGGCGTGGGGAGAGGGTGTGTGAGGCATGGGGAGAGGGTGTGTGAGGCGTGGGGAGCTGGTGTGCAAGGCGTGGGGAGCTGGTTTGTGAGGCGTGGGGAGAGGGGTGTGTGAGGCGTAGGGAGAGGGGTGTGTGAGTCGTGGGGAGAGGGTGTGTGAGCCGTGGCGACAGGGTGTGTGAGGCGTGGGGAGAGGGGTGTGTGAGGCGTGGGGAGACGGGTGTGTGAGGCGTGGGGCGAGGGTGTGTGAGGCGTGGGGAGTAGGGTGTGTGATGTTTGGGGAGAGAGTGTGTGAGGCGTGGGGAGAGAGTATGTGAGGCGTGGGGAGAGGGGTGTGTGAGGCGTGGGGAGAGGGTGTGTGATTTTTCGGGAGAGGGTGTGTGAGGCGTGGGGAGATTGTGTGTGAGTCGTGGGGATAGGGGTGTGTGACGCGTGGGGAGAGGATGTGTGAGGCATGGGAAGAGGGGTGCAGGGGTGGGGAGAGGGTGTGTGAGACGTGGGGAGAGGGTATGTGAGGCGCGGGGAGAAGGGTGTGTGAGGCGTGGGGAGAGGGTGTGTGATTTGTCGGGAGAGGGTGTGTGAGCCGTGGCGACAGGGTGTGTGAGGCGTGGGGAGAGGGTGTGTGATTTGACGGGAGAGGGTGTGTGAGGCGTGGGGAGATTGTGTGTGAGGCGTGAAGAGAAGGGTGTATGACGCGTGGGGAGAGGGTGTGTGAGGCTTGGGGAGAGGGGTTCAAGGGTGGGGAGAGGGTGTGTGAGGCATGGAGAGAGAGGTGTGTGAGGCGTGGGGAGAGTGTGTGTGATGCGTGGGGAGATGGTGTGTGAGGCGTGGGGAGATGGTGTGTGAAGCGTGGGGAGAGGGGGTGTGAGGCGTGGGAAGAGGGGTGCAAGGAGTTAGGAGAAGGGTGTGTGAGGCGTGGGGAGAAGGGTGTTTGAGGCGTGGGGAGAGGGGTGTGTGAGGCAAGGGGAGAGGGGTGTGTGAGGCGTGGGGAGTGGGGTGTGTGAGGCGTGGGAAGAGGGGTGCAAGGAGTGGGGAGAAGGATGTGTGAGGCGTGGGGAGAATGGTGTGGAAGGCGTGGGGAGAGGGGTGTGTTAGGCATGAGGAGAGGGGTGTGTGAGGCGTGGGGAGAGGGTGTGTGAGGCGTGGGGAGAGGGGTGTGTGAGCCGTGGGAAGAGGGTGTGTGGCGTGGCGAGAGGTGTGTGTGAGGCGTGGGGAGAGGGTGTGTGAGGCGTGGGGAGAGGGTGTGTTAGGCGTGGGGAGCTGGTGTGCAAGGCGTGGGGAGCTCGTTTGTGAGGCGTGGGGAGAGGGGTGAGTGAGGCGTGGGGAAAGATGTGTGTGAGGCGTGGGGAGAGGGTGTGTGAGTCGTGGCGACAGGGTGTGTGAGGCGTGGGGAGAGGGGTATGTGAGGTGTGGGGAGAGGGGTGCGTGAGACGTGGGACGAGGGTGTGCATGGCGTGGGGAGAGGGGTGTGTGAGGTGTGGGGAGAGAGTGTGTGAAGCGTGGGGAGAGGGTTTGTGAGGCGCGGGGAGAGGGGTGTTTGAGGCGTGGTGTAGAGGGTGTGTGAGGCGTGGGGACAGGGTGTGTGTGAGGCGTGGCTAGAGGGTGTGTGAGGCTTGGGGAGCGTGTGTGTGAGGCGTTGGGAGAGGGGTGTGTGTGGCGTGGGGAGAGGGTGTGTGAGACGTTGGGAGAGGGTGTGTGAGGCGTGGGGAGCTGGTGTGTAAGGCGTGGGGAGCTGGTTTGTGAGGCGTGGGGCGAGGGGTGTGTGAGGCGTAGGGAGAGGGGTGTGTGAGTCGCGGGGAGAGGGTGTGTGAGGCGTGGGGAGAGGGGTGTGTGAGGCGTGGGGAGAGGGGTGTGTGAAGTATGGGGAGAGAGTGTGTGAGGCGTGGGGAGAGGGTATGTGAGGCGTGGGGAGAGGGGTGTGTGAGGCGAGGGGAGAGGGGTGTGTGAGGCGTGGGCCGAGGGTGTGTGAGGCGTGGGGAGAAGGGTGTGTGATGTGTGGGGAGAGAGTGTGTGAGGCGTGGGGAGAGGGTATGTGAGGCGTAGGGAGAGGGGTGCTTGAGGCGTGGTGTAGAGGGTGTGTGAGGCGTGGGGACACCCAGGACAGGGTGTGTGTGAGGCGTGGGGAGAGGGTGTGTGAGGCGTGGGCAGAGGGGTGTGTGAGGCGTGGGGAGAGGGTGTGTGAGACGTGGGGAGAGGGGTGTGTGAGGCGTGGGGAGAGGGGTGTGTGAGGAGTGGAGAGAGGGTGTGTGAGGCATGGGGAGAGGGTGTGTGAGGCGTGGGGAGTAGGGTGTTTGATGTATGGGGAGAGAGTGTGTGAGGCTTGGGGAGAGCGTATGTGAGGCGTGGGGAGAGGGGTGTGTGAGGCGTGGGGAGAGGGTGTGTGAGTCGTGGGGATAGGGGTGTGTGACGCGTGGGGAGAGGGTGTGTGAGGCTTGGGAAGAGGGGTGCAAGCGGTGGGGAGAGGGTGTGTGAGACGTGAGGAGAGGGTATGTGAGGCGTGGGGAGAGGGGTGTGTGAGCCGTGGGGAGAGGGTGTGTGATTTGTCGGGAGAGGGTGTGTGAGGCGTAGGGAGAGGGTGTGTGAGGCGTGGGGAGAGGGGTGTGTGAGGCGTGGGGAGAGGAGTGTATGAGGCGTGGGGTGAGGGGTGTTTGAGGCGTGGTGGAGAGGGTGTGTGAGGCGTGGGGACAGGGTTGTGTGAGGCGTGGAGAGAGGGTGTGTGAGGCGTGGGGAGCGGATGTGTGAGGCGTGGGGAGAGGGGTGTGTGAGGCGTGGGGAGAGGGTGTGTGTGGAAAGGGGAGGGGGGTGTGTGAGGCGTGGGGAGTGGGGTGTGTGAGGCGTGGGAACAGGGGCGCAAGGAGTGGGGAGAAGGATGTGTGAAGCGTGGGGAGAGGGGAGTGTGAGCCGAGGGGAGAGGGTGTGTGGCGTGGGGAGAGGTGTGTGTGAGGCGTGGGGAGAGGGTGTGTGAGGCGTGGGGAGAGGGTGTGTGTGGCGTGGGAAGCTGTTGTGCAAGGCGTGGGGAGCTGGTTTGTGAGGCGTGGGGAGAGGGGTGTGTGAGGCGTGGGGAGAGATGTGTGTGAGGCGTGGGGAGAGGGTGTGTGAGCCGTGGCGACAGGGTGTGTGAGACGTGGGGAGAGGGGTATGTGAGGCGAGGGGAGAGGGGTGTGTGAGGCGTGGGCCGAGGGGGTGTGAGGCGTTGGGAGAAGGGTGTGTGATGTGTGGGGAGAGAGTGTGTGAGGCGTGGGGAGCAGGTGTGTGAGGCGTGGGGTGAGGGTTGTGTAAGGCGTGGGGAGAGGGTGTGTGAGACGTGGGGAGAGGGGTGTGTGAGGCGTGGGGAGAATGGTGTGTGAGGCGTGGGGAGAGGGTGTGTGAGGCGTGGGGAGAGGGTGTGAGGCGTGGGGAGCTGGTGTGCAAGGCGTGGGGAGCTGGTTTGTGATGCGTGGCGAGAGAGGTGTGTGAGGCGTGGGGAGAGGGGTGTGTGAGGCGTGGGAAGAGGGGTGCAAGGAGTGGGGAGAGGATGTGTGAGGCGTGGGGAGAAGGGTGTGGGAGGCGTGGGGAGAGGGGTGTGTGGCATGGGGAGAGGGTGTGTGAGGCGTGGGGAGAGCGTGTGTGAGGCGTGGGGAGAGGGGTGTGTGAGCCGTGGGAGAGGGTGTGTGGCGTGGGGAGAGGTGTGTGTGAGGCGTGGGGAGAGGGTGTGTGAGGCGTGGGGAGATGGTGTGTGAGGCGTGGGGAGCTGGTGTGCAAGGCGTGGGGAGCTGGTTTGGGAGGCGTGGGGAGAGGGGTGTGTGAGGCGTGGGGAGAGATGTGTGTGAGGCGTGGGGAGAGGGTGTGTGAGCCGTGGCGACATGGTGTGTGAGGCGCGGTGAGAGGGGTATGTGAGGCGAGGGGAGAGGGGTATGTGAGGCGAGGGCCGAGGGTGTGTGAGGCGTGGGGAGAAGGGTCTGTGATGTGTGGGGAGAGAGTGTGTGAGACGTGGGGAGAGGGTTGTGAGGCGTGGGGAGAGGGTTGTTTGAGGCGTGGTGTAGAGGGTGTGTGAGGCGTGGGGACAGGGTGTGTATGAGGCGTGGGGAGAGGGTGTGTGAGGCGTGGGGAGCGGGTTTGTGAGGCGTGGGGAGAGTGGTGTGTGAGGCGTGGGGAGAGGGTGTGTGAGACGTGGGGAGAGGGTGTGTGAGGCGTGGGGAGAGGGGTGTGTGAGGCGTGGGGAGAGGGTGTGTGAGGCATGGGGAGAGGGTGTGTGAGGCGTGGGGAGCTGGTGTGCAAGGCGTGGGGAGCTGGTTTGTGAGGCGTGGGGAGAGGGGTGTGTGAGGCGTAGGGAGAGGGGTGTGTGAGTCGTGGGGAGAGGGTGTGTGAGCCGTGGCGACAGGGTGTGTGAGGCGTGGGGAGAGGGGTGTGTGAGGCGTGGGGAGACGGGTGTGTGAGGCGTGGGGCGAGGGTGTGTGAGGCGTGGGGAGTAGGGTGTGTGATGTGTGGGGAGAGAGTGTGTGAGGCGTGGGGAGAGAGTATGTGAGGCGTGGGGAGAGGGGTGTGTGAGGCGTGGGGAGAGGGTGTGTGATTTTCGGGAGAGGGTGTGTGAGGCGTGGGGAGATTGTGTGTGAGGCGTGGGGAGAGGGTGTGTGAGGCGTGGGGAGAGGATGTGTGAGGCATGGGAAGAGGGGTGCAAGGGGTGGGGAGAGGGTGTGTGAGATGTGGGGAGAGGGTGTGTGAGGCGTGGGGAGAAGGGTGTGTGAGGCGTGGGGAGAGGGTGTGTGATGTGTGGGAGAGGGTGTGTGAGGCGTGGCGACAGGGTGTGTGAGGCGTGGGGAGAGGGTTTGTGAGGCGTGGGGAGAGGGGTGTGTGAGGCGTGGGGAGAGGGTGTGTGATTTGACGGGAGAGGGTGTGTGAGGCGTGGGGAGATGTGTGTGAGGCATGGGGATAGGGGTGTGTGAGGCGTGGGGAGAGGGTGTGTGAGGCTTGGGAGAGGGGTGCAAGGGTGGGGAGAGGGTGTGCGAGGCGTAGGGAGAGGGTGTGTGAGGCGTGGGGAGAGGGTGTGTGAGGCGTGGGGAGAGGGTGTGTGAGGCGTGGGGAGCTGTGTGTAGGCGTCGGAGTGGTGTGTGATGCGTGGGGAGAGGGTGTGTGAGGCGTGGGGAGAGGGTGTGTGAGGCGTGGGGAGAGGGGTGTGTGAGGCGTGGGGAGAGGGTGTGTGATGTGTGGGGAGAGGGTGTGTGAGGCGTGGGGAGATTGTGTGTGAGGCGTGGGGAGAGGGTGTGTGAGGCGTGGGGAGAGGGTGTGTGAGGCGTGGGGAGATGTGTGTGAGGCGTGGGAGAGGGTGTATGAGCGTGGGGAGAGGGTGTGTGAGGCTTGGGGAGAGGGGTGTCAAGGGTGGGGAGAGGGTGTGTGAGGCATGGGAGAGGGGTGTGTGAGGCGTGGGGAGAGGGTGTGTGAGCGTGGGGAGAGGGTGTGTGAGGCGTGGGGAGAGGGTGTGTGAGGCGTGGGGAGAGGGGGTGTGAGGCGTGGGAAGAGGGGTGCAAGGAGTGGAGAGGGTGTGTGAGGCGTGGGGAGAGGGTGTGTGAGGCGTGGGGAGAGGGTGTGTGAGGCGTGGGGAGAGGGGTGTGTGAGGCGTGGGGAGAGGGGTGTGTGAGGCGTGGGAAGAGGGGTGCAAGGAGTGGGGAGAAGGGTGTGTGAGGCGTGGGGAGAGGGTGTGTGAGGCGTGGGGAGAGGGGTGTGTTAGGCATGGGGAGAGGGTGTGTGAGGCGTGGGGAGAGGGTGTGTGAGGCGTGGGGAGAGGGGTGTGTGAGGCGTGGGAAGAGGGTGTGTGAGGCGTGGGAGAGGGTGTGTGAGGCGTGGGGAGAGGGTGTGTGAGGCGTGGGGAGAGGGTGTGTGAGGCGTGGGGAGCTGGTGTGTAAGGCGTGGGGAGCTGTGTGTGAGGCGTGGGGAGAGGGTGTGTGAGGCGTGGGGAAGATGTGTGTGAGGCGTGGGGAGAGGGTGTGTGAGGCGTGGGGAGAGGGTGTGTGAGGCGTGGGGAGAGGGGTGTGTGAGGCGTGGGGAGAGGGGTGCGTGAGGCGTGGGACGAGGGTGTGTGAGGCGTGGGGAGAGGGGTGTGTGAGGCGTGGGGAGAGGGTGTGTGAGCGTGGGGAGAGGGTTGTGAGGCGTGGGGAGAGGGGTGTTTGAGGCGTGGGAGAAGGTGTGTGAGGCGGGGGGAGAGGGGTGTGTGAGGCGTGGGAGAGGGTGTGTGAGGCGTGGGGAGAGGGTGTGTGAGGCGTGGGAGAGGGGTGTGTGAGGCGTGGGGAGAGGGTGTGTGAGGCGTGGGGAGAGGGTGTGTGAGGCGTGGGGAGAGGGGTGTGTGAGGCGTGGGGAGAGGGGTGTGTGAGGCGTGGGAGAAGGGTGTGTGAGGCGTGGGGAGAGGGTGTGTGAGGCGTGGGGAGAGGGTGTGTGAGGCGTGGGGAGAGGGTGTGTGAGGCGTGGGGAGAGGGGTGTGTGAGGCGTGGGGAAACGGGTGTGTGAGGCGTGGGGAGAGGGGTGTGTGAGGCGTAGGAAGAGGTGAGCAAGGAGTGGGGAGAGGGTGTGTGAGGCACGGGAAGAGAGGTGTGTGAGGCGTGGGGAGAGGGTTGTGTTAGGCGTGGGGAGAGGGTGAGTGAGCCGTGGGGAGAGGGTGTGTGATTTGTGGGGAGAGGGTGTGTGAGGCGTGGGTAGATTGTGTGTGAGGCGTGGGGATAGGGGTGTGTGAGGCGTGGGGAGAGGGTGTGTGAGGCTTGGGAAGAGGGGCAAGGGGTGGGGAGAGGGTGTTTGAGGCGTGGTGAGATGGTATGTGGGGCGTGGGGAGATGGTGTGTGAGGCGTAAGGAGACGGGTGTGTGAGGCGTGGAGAGAGGGTGTGTGAGGCGTGAGGACCTGGTGTGTATGGAGTGGGGAGCTGGTGTGTGAGGCGTGGGGAGATAGGTGTATGAGGCGTGGGGAGAGGGGTGTGTGAGGCGTGGGGAGAGGGGTGTGTGAGGCGTGGTGAGAGGGTGTGTGAGGCGTGGGGAGAGGGTGCGTGAGGCGTGGGGACAGGGTGTGTGAGGAGTGGGGAGAAGGGTGTGTCAGGCATGGATAGAGGGGTGTGTGAGGCGTAGGGAGAGGGGTGTGAGAGGCTTGGGGAGAGGGGTGTCTGAGGCGTGGGGAGAGGGTGTGTTAGGCGTGGAGAGCTGGTGTGTAAGGCGTGGAGAGCAGGTGTGTGAGGCGTGGGGAGAGGGGTGTGTGTGGCGTGGGGAGAGGGGTGTGCGAGGCGTTGGGAGAAAGGTGTGTGAGGCGTGGGGAGAGGGGTGTGTGAGGCGTGGGGAGAGGGTGTGTGAGGCGTGGGGAGCACGTGTGTGAGGCGTCGGGAGAGGGGTGTGTGAGGCGTGGGGAGAGGGTGTGTGAGGCGCGGGGAGAGGAGTGTGTGAGGCGTGGGGAGAAATGTGTGAGGCGTGGGGAGAGGGGTGTGTGAGGCGCTGGGAGACGGTTGTGCGAGGCGTGGGGAGAGGGGGTGAGAGGCATGGGGAGAGGGTGTGTGAAGCGTGAGGAGAGGGGTCTGTAAGGCGTGGGGAGAGGGTGTGTGAGGCTTGGGGAGAGGGGTGTGTGAGGCGTGGGAAGAGAATATGTGAGGCATGGAGAGAGGGGTGTGTAAGGCGTGGGGAGAGGGTGCGTGAGGCGTGGGGAGAGGGTGTGTGGGACGTGGGGAGAGGGTTGTGTGAGGCGTAGGGAGAGGGTGTGTGAGGCGTAGGGAGAGGGTGTGTGAGGCGTGGGGAGCTGGTGTGTAAGGCGTGGGGAGCACGTGTGTGAGGCGTCGGGAGAGGGGTGTGTGAGGTGTGGGGAGAGGGTGTGTGAGGCGTGGGGAGAGGAGTGTGTGAGGCGTGGGGAGAAATGTGTGAGGCGTCGGGAGAGGGGTGTATGAGGCGTGGGGAGAAGGTGTGTGGTGTAAGGAGAGGTGTGTGTGAGGCGTGGGGAAAGGGTGTGTGAGGCGTGGGGAGATGAGTGTGTGAGGCGTGGGGATATGGGTGTGTGAGGCGTGGGGAGAGGGTGTGTGAGGCGTTGGGGAGAGGGGTGTGTGAGGCGTGGGGAGAGGGTGTGTGAGGCGTGGGGTGAGGGTTGTCTGAGGCGTGGGGAGAGGGGTGTGTAAGGCGTGGGTAGAGGGTGTGTGAGCCGTGGGGAGGTGGTATGTGAGGCGTGGGGAGACGGATGTGTGATGCATGGGAAGAGGGGTGCAAGGAGTGGGGAGAGGGGTGTGTGAAGCGTGCGGATCGGGGTGTGTGAGGCGTGGGGAGAGGAGTGTGTGAGGCGTGGGGAGAGGGGTGTATGACGTGGGGAGAGGGTGGGTGAGGCGTGGGGAGAGGGTGTTTGGGGCGTGGGGAAAAAGGTGTGTGAGGCGTGGGAAGAGGGTGTGTGGGACGTGGGGAGAGGGTGTGTGGGGCGTGGGGATAGGGTGTGTGGGGCGTGGGGAGAGGGGTGAGTGAGGCGTGGGGAGAGAGTGTGTGGGGCAGTGGGAGAATGTGTGTGGGGCGTGGGGAGAGGGGTGTGTGGGGCGTGGGGAGAGGGGTGCAAGAGGTGGGGAGAGGGTGTGTGAGGCGTGGGGAGAGGGGTGTGAGGCGTGGGGATAGGGTGTGTGAGGCGTGGGGAGAGGGGTGTGTGAGGCGTGGGGAGAGGGGTGTGTGAGGCGTGGGGAGAGGGGTGTGTAAGGCGTGGGGAGAGGGGTGTGTGAGGCGTGGGGAGAGGGTGTGTGAGGCGTGAAGAGAGGGGAGTGTGAGGCGTGGGGAGAGGGTGTGTAAGACTTGGGGAGAGGGGACCAAGTGGTGGGGAGAGTGTGTGTGAGGCGTGGGGAGAGGGTGTGTGGGGCTTGGGGAGAGGGTGTGTGAGTCTTGGGGAGAGGGGTCCAAGTGGTGGGGAGAGTGTGTGTGAGGCGTGGGGAGAGGGTGTGTAGGGCGTGGGGAGAGGGTGTGTGAGGCGTGGGGAGAGGGTGTGTGGCGTGGGGAGAAGGGTGTGTGAGGCATGGGAATTTGGGTGCAAGGAGTGGGGAGAACGGTGTGTAAGGCGTGGGGAGAGGGGTGTGTGAGGCGTGGGGAGAAGTGTGTGAGGCGTGGGGAGAGGGTGTGTGAGGCGTGGAGAGATGGTATGTGAGGCGTGGGGAGATTGTGTGTGAAGCGTGGGGAGAGGGTGGGTGTGAGGCGTGGGGAGAGGTTGTGTGAGGCGTGGGGAGAGGGGTGTGTGAGGCGTGGGAAGAGGGGTGCAAGAAGTGGGGAGAAGGGTGTGTGAGGCGTGGGGAGAGGGGTATGTGAGGCATGGGGAGAGGGGTGTGTGAGGCGTGGGGAGAGGGTGTGTGATGCGTGGGGAGAGGGGTGTGTGAGGCGTGGGAAGAGGGTGTGTGAGGCGTGGGGAGATGGTGTGTGAGGCGCTGGGAGACAGTTGTGCGAGGCGTGGGGAGAGGGTGTGAGAGGCGTGGGGAGAGGGTGTGTGAGGCGTGAGGAGAGGGGTTTGTAAGGCGTGGGGAGAGGGTGTGTGAGGCGTGGAAAGAGGGGTGTGTGAGGCGTGGGGAGAGAGTATGACGCGTGGGGAGAGGGGTGTGTGAGGCGAGGGGAGAAGGTGTGTGAGGCGTGGACATTTATTTTGATTTTGCCGCTTGCAGCGGCTACTTTATTGTGCACCCCACACTCATCCTGTGAGCGGTAGCGCAAAAGGATTACAGAGTAGGGTTTACAAAGGGTCATAATAATTAGCCCCGGTTGTCAGGATATTTTGGCACTGAAAGTTACACAGTATTTCATTTACATTATTTGTTTAGTTCTATACATAAAGGGTAACTTATTCACAAATGCGTGAGAACAGGCGTGTGAGGCAGTATGTCTGGCCTCACACTTTGTTATTCACATTTGCGTGGGAGGTATTCAAGCACATTGCGTATGTGGTTCTGTACATGAGAACTGATATAGATACTAAGTGCAAAAAAGTGGATACAATCTTAATATGTCGGCTATCTTGCCATTCGAGATGAAGTGTTGTGCCATTTCACACACAGCGTGCTTGGACCTGTCCCTAAAAGGTTCTATCTTCACACAGTCGAGGACGTAGTGTTCAAGTGTGTGGCCATATGTATGGCCACACACTTTACATTTAGTTTTGTTTACATCTGCTTGAGGAACATACTGCCAAAGGTACTTATATCCAAACCTTAATCTAGCGGTTACAACATCTTGTAATCTAGTGATCTTGTTACTTGCTCCATATACATGTTTCATTTGATACATCTCATCATGGTAAACTATGGATCGACTAGTGCCTGTTTGCACTTGTCTACTTGCGTCAAACTCATCAATAAGTTCTTTCCTAATTACAGTTTTAAGGGTTCTTTTTGACAGACCCAAATTGTATTCAACGGTGTCTTTGTTAGACGCGAGTTTGGCGAGGGCATCAACTCTGTCATGTTTTATGAGGCCTATGTGAGAAGGGATCCACAACAGTTTGACCCTGACACCCCGGTCAACAAGGCACGCATATTTGTGTCTGGCTTCAGAGACAAGATCGTGACAACCTGAGTCGAGGGTACCAAGGGCAAGTAGTGAGGATAGAGAGTCAGTGATGATGAGACTGTCAGTAACAGTGGTTTCAATGAATTTAATAGCTGTGAGTATGGCAACTAATTCAGTTTGTAGAGTGGATGCCCAGTTGTTAATTCTAACTCCTTTCTCAATTATATTACCGTCAGGTTGAGTGACAACAATAGCACTTCCAGCCCTCCCACAGGCGGTGTTTAGAGATCCATCAGTGTAGATGGTCTGTGTGATATTATTATCAGTCTGCAGAATGTGTATGTGTTCAAGAGCTCTTAATTTGGCAGTGTGTTGGAGATAAATGCTTTGTATAATTAATTTTTTAGGCGGATACGTCGGTATCGCGATATCGAAGGGAACTGTCCGCCAGGGTGGCAGGAATCGCTGTTGTGTCTCAACTTTGTACAGGTGGTCTAGTCCAAATATCTTCATATGTGTAGCTGTAGTTTGGATCCATTTAGACTCAGTAGTCTCATGGTTCATACATTCTAGCAATTTTAAGGAAACAATATTATCAGGATCACCACGCAGAAGCCTCAGGGCTATCATGAGGTTGACTTCAATTATTCTATCTTTAACACTGGGTATACCTAGTTCTTTCCTCATATTAAGTACTTTAGTGCTCATGGGACATCCTAGGATAATTCTGAGGGCTTTATTTTGCATTTTCTCGAGCTTGTCAACGCCTTTCCCGTCACGAAGGACCAGGGCTGGTGCGTGGTAATCTATCAGAGATCTTATATAGCCTAGGTACATTGTTTTAACAATTCTAATATTAGCACCATAGTGCGTGCTGTACCCCGCTACACTTCTAAGAGGTCTCAGTCTGTCAGTACATTGGCGGGTTAGCTGCTGTATGGCAGGTAGGGTACAAGGGACGGAAACACCAAGATATTTAAAAGAAGAAACATAGTCATTGGTGTTGTTACCTATCTTGAACTTGGCGGGGCCGCGTTTGCGGTTCCCAGCTTGTTTGTTGAACACCTTAGTTTTGTCAGTGGATATAATAAGACCGAGGTGTTCACAGGCTGCGTATACATGGTTCAGGGTGGTTTGCATTTCACGATGAGTTTTAGTATGTATAAGAATATCATCAGCATAGCTGATTGAGATATTGCTGGGGTTGTCTGGTATTAAATTTAATAATGCATTCATAAGAACATTGAACAAAGTGGGGCTAAGTACTCCACCTTGAGGGGTACCAAGTTGCATATCTTTAACTTCACTTTTGTAACCCTGAAACAGTGCAGCAGCCCTTCTGTTGGTTAGGTAACTACTTATCCAGTGTAACAGCCTACCTCCTATATCCATTTTGGCTAGTTCGTAGAATATCAGTTGCCTATTGGCAATATCAAATGCAGCTTTTAGGTCAAGAAATGTGGTGTATCTGTGCCTTTCATCACCATGCACAGTTAGGAATGTGGTGATGCAATTATGTACACCTTTACCATGGGTGAAGCCATTTATGTTAGGAGACATGTGTTCTCTGATTCTATATAAGAGTCTGCCAAGAACCATCCTCTCAAAGGTTTTACACAGGCAGCTGGTTAGTGATATGGGACGAAAGGCATCAGGCTGTCCTGGTTTCGGTATTGGTACAACAATACTGCTGGTCCATGATGTGGGTAGTTGGCCCTCGGCATGACTCATATTGTACAATACCAACAATGGATTGCCTGGCACGCGCCTTAGTAGTCTAATGATGTTGTAGGTGACTCCGTCCTCTCCAGGGGAAGTAGACCTACCCCTGACGAGGGCGGCGTCAAGCTCCCACTCAGTATATGGAACATCACACTCATCGTGCTGTTTGCCCAGCATAAAGCTAATAAGATTACTTCTCTCTACAGACTTTGCATCAAGGAGTCCCCGAGTCCTAGCTGGTAACCTGTCATAGCTCGACACATGAGCCCACTTTGTTATTAGCTCATTCGACTTTTGCAGAGGGTTTGGATGGGAGACGTGTCTTCTGTTTTTACCTCTGATTATGTTTATGTCTTTCCAGGCTTTGCTGAGGGATGTGTGTTGGTTCAGGCTGTTGACATATGTCTCCCATGCATTTTGTCTGAGTTCGTTTACACGTTCCCTGACAGCAGCAAGGGAAGCTTGATACAATTGTAGCATTTGAGGTGTTCTAAATTGTCTGTAACCCTTACCCACCCTCCTGACCCTAGCCCTGAGTTTTTTCAGCTCAGGTCATTATAGCACTGCTGTTGCCTGTTCCCATTATGCTGACCACGTTTTCTACTTTTTTTTGGTGGAGGCATTGTTGGTGAAGTATACATAAGTCCTATCTATCAGATCGTCATGGAAACTTTGGTAATTGTCAGGCTTGTAGTCCTTGTACCAGTCATGGATGAAGTCTATGAACTGGCTTTCATGTTCTTGCTTGACTGTGATTCTACGTCTGTTGAGTTTACCACCAGTGGGGGTGTCATTGGCTACATGTATACTAGCTTGGATTGGGCTGTGGTCAGACATAAGATCAGTGACAACATCAGAGCTATGAGTTGTGTATGATAGATTAAAGCCAATACATTTGTCTAGACCCCCGCCATAGATGTGTGTTGGTTCATTATTACCTATAATTTGAACATCTTCATATGCGCTGAGAAGTGAGATAAGTCTCCTACCATTGGTGTTAGTGGTGGAGTCACCTAATTTCTTGTGTCTAGTATTCAGGTCACCCATTAGGACAGTGGGCTCAGTGTGTAAAAAGTCTGGGAGATCTGTGTACTGAAGCTGATCTGAGGGAGCATAGGCGTTTAGCACGTTGAGTGTGGAGTTGCCCAGGTGGATAGTGATCCCATGGTACTGAAGGTTGGTAGTCTTTTTGGATACAAGAGGTACATGCGGGAGTGACTTCTTAACATACATCAAACATGTGTGAGTAGAACTAGGATCATAATACACATAATTGGGCAGACTGGGTGGGGGCTTACCATTAGGTGTGAGACACTCCTGCAGACACACAATATCGATGTCCTCAGTCACAACTTTGTGGTGTAGGTCAGGGTATCGTTTTCTAAGGGATGAGATGTTCCAACTCATCACCTTCACCGCTCTGTATCTTTGCCTGGTATTAACACTGGCCATTATGAAATGTATTTGGAATTTTGTCTGGTATTAACACTGGCCATTATGAAATGTATTTGGAATGAAGCAAAAGGCACTGTATGATACTGTTCTTTTCTGCGCTGCCTGTCCCTTCGGCAGGCAGTAGGCCAGTTAACCTTTTGGAAACATTTCTGGAGCACGTACGGCTCAACAATTGTTGTATTTCATTGGCAGACAACAACACACTTTGGTTACACTCGACATCACCACCATTTTCTGTTTGTGCTTGTTCATCTTCACTGACCATGTCCACAGAGGCATCAGTAGAACTGTTACCAGTATCACTATTTTCCTCTGCGTGGACACTAGTTCCTGGTGGGTCTTGAGTTTCCACATCTGGTACTGACATCTGAATGTCTTCAGTTTGACTGTAAGTTTTCCGAAGTTGCTGCACTGTGTTGGTGGTGTTTTTTTCCTTTAGTGTATCACAGAGGCTCCTAAACATTTCAGTTTGAGCTTGAGCTTGAGCTGTAAACTGAGCTTTGAGTTCTTTAATTTCATTTTTCAAATCATTGATCTCTTCACGATGTGCATGGAGTGTGTTGGCAGCTACCTGTTGTGTCGGTACGTCTGTGTTGCCCCATGCTGATCTTTCGATGACTGCTGGTGATGATCCTGGGGAGGGCAAACCTGTGTTGCATGTTGCCTTGAGCAGAGACCACACCACGGCTTAGTCGAGGGGCATAACCGGGCCACATGGCCCCAATGTTGACAGTTGTAACACCTCCGGTTAGGGGGCTGATAGAGAGTTACCTTCAGAGTCCGATAGGCACCACGGACTCGAATGGTCTTGGGTGGGTCTTCCGAGCCAACCCAGTCTGCAATGACTGCATTCTTGCCCCTGAGTCGCTTCGTCCTTCTGATGTAGGGATGGGCTTCTCGTAGTGTAGGGGTCTGGTACTGGTCGAGCCCTATGATTATTATGGTCTTCTTGCTCGATGGTTGGGATGATTGTTCCATGGTTATTCCCCTTATGCTATTGGTGAGGAGATTTTGTATGACTGCTGGGTCGTTTCTAATCAGAACATGATCTTGTGTACCGACTCTGAACTGAAACTCAGCCTCAGGATAATTGTCTTCCGCATCGTTCAGCCAGAGATACTTGTCTTCAGGTGATGTACCTTCAGGGAAGTATAATCTTACTCTCATGGGGGGTTGTGGTTGTAGTTGATTGTCTCTAAGTCTTTCTGCCTTTTCGGCCTTCCGCTTGTTCCTGGACTGAACTAATTGAAAGCCATCTTCTCCGTTGGTGTCAAGGTCAACACCACAGTCGCCTGGCTCACTCAGTGCATCAGGAGAGTTAAAGCGAGCAGCTGGGTCTCCAGTCAACTCAGACATGGTGGAGTTACAGGGCTCGACTTTTATGCCTACGTCAGAGGGCCGAGGACTGCTTGGCACTCCTAGGAAGTCAGCGGTGGTTGGGAGGCGTAACCCTCTTAGAGGACAAAGGAGATTAGCATCTACTGTACAGCGTATTAGCCGTGTGAGGGGAGGCCATGAGCGGGCCTCCCGCGGAGGGAGTGTGGTGTCGGAGGGACTAAGGTAACAGGAGTTTTCTCAGCTTATAAACACTTTTATTACACTACACGTGTTCTTAATTGCATGTCTGTTTTTCTGGTAAGATACAGTATCAAAGTCAATTTTAGTTTCAAAAGAACTAACCAGCTTGGCACACTATGAGGACGGGGGTTTGTGTAAACAAACCCTCACTGCATGGCTGAGCGTGACCACAAGGGTATAGGCCTTGCCTCGCGGGCACCTACACCTACACACGACACAGTGCTCAACACACGGTAATTCACTTGTTATACAGGCAACATATTTGCAGTTGTTGACCTATCCCCACCCTACTGGGTGGTGTTGTGTTATTTCGAAGTCAAGTGTGAAGCCGACCCACTGTTGTTCTCAGAGTGGACTGATTAGCACCTCCTTGTCAGGAGATGGCGGTCAGTTCCCAGCGGTGCTTATCTCACTGGCGGGTCACGGCTCTCACTGGTACTGTCTAGTACTGAATTCACTGGCTTAAACACTGTTCTTAACTGTTCAACACTGGTTCCACTTCTTTCCGAAACGAAATGTCACTTTTGATTATGTTGATATCCCGGTGGTGAGGATGGGTCGGGGAGAGGGACTTGGGGAATGGGCCAAACATCACCCTGCCCTTTGCCAAACAAACAAGTAAGCTGAATCTCCACTTCCCCAAGGACTCTCTGAAAACTGTAGAGGAACGCTTTAACTGGATGATGAAGTACTGCAGACAGCACGGTTTCAGCATTGAATTCCGACAAGGTAAGAACCGGAACTTTATCAAGTGTCAGACTCCTGAGACCTATGAAACACTTAGTACTGTTGGCTTTGACGCGGTCGTCCTGCTGCCCCCACCCCCCCCCCCCCCCCTGTAGACGCGGATGAATGTTGCCACATCCTAGTGAAACGTTTCCCCTAAAACGCTGACATCGAAGATGCGCGTGACTTTAACTCTAGTATACTGAGTATACGTCGCCATTACCGGGGGAGAGTTCCACAACCCGCTGTCATTGTCAAGTGGAAGGGAAGGGAGTGCCCAACCACTGTGAATGCCCACCCACTCTTACCCCCACTGTATGCAGAAGCCTATCATCCTGAGCCTGCATTTTGTGTTGTCTGTTCTCATTGGGGTCACAACTGCACTGCCTGCTGTCTTCGTGATCGGCCGAGATGTCGCTTCTGTTCACGTAACCACAACTCCGCCGCCTGTGCCCAGAAAATCAAAGACCACCTTAATAGTGGTGGGGTGGGCTATGTAATTAATCCCAGATGTTGTAACTGTGGCGGCCGGCACAATGCTGACTCACGGCAATGCCCCAATCGCCCGTCTGTCCCAGGGGAAAAGCCTCCCCGAAGGACAAGTCTACCACAACGCTCCCCCCAGTCTTCCGGGCCACACCCCCCTGTGTACCCTGTGTCTCCAGCAATGCCTTCTTCAACAACACCTGCCTCTGCCTGGCCTCATCTGGCTACAACACAGCAGTCCCGGCCGTCTCCTAACTCAACTACTACTGGGCCTCCTCCTCGTCTCTACTCTGAGGCTGTCAGGCCTTGCGCTCCCACCGGTGCCCCCCCACAACCCCCCGCCAGTGACATGACACAGATCATATCCCTCTTCCAAGAATTTACCAACCGTATTGAAAAACTCTTCGCTACACTCTGTACCACCATCTCCCACCTACTCCTGCCTTCTGTTGCCACCCAGTCACTCTCTACTGGTTTGACACAAGCTGTTGGTCCCCCTGTGAGCCCCCCTGCTCACGGCCTACTCCACCGCCGGCGGCCTTCACTACTGGTGTAGTGCCTACCGGGCCTGCCCTGGTGTGTCCTGCTGCCCCCATCCTCACAACACTTGGTGCCTCAACTTGTCCACCACCCACCGGAAGCCGCGCCCCTGTCTGAGCTGTCTCCACCAGGGCTACCTGGACCTGAGGACACCACCCCCGGCTACCTGTACCCCACCGACATGTCGACGAACACACCATCACAATCACACTAAAAGGTGTGTCCCTCAATGTTGTCAATGCCTATGTGCCTCCCTCCACCCCTACTGTACCTGCCCCACCACACCATATCACCTCCACCCCCACTGTACTTTGCCACGCCTAGTACATTGGCAACCCTGAGCCTGGCCGCACTGTTTGTAAACTTTGTGGTCAACAGACTCTCACACCCTCTTTCACACATCCTCATCTGCCCTATGACCTCCCCCTACAAGGGTGGCACCTCTTCCCTCCCCGACCAGATATCCCTCCTCCTAGTGACAGGCCTGGCACTTGACATTATTAGTGACCTGCCACATTTTGCCATAAACAGATAAATTGTACCGGGAATTTTCCCCCCCACACACTCATCATTGTCACTTTAAGTAACTTGCTGACAAAACCCATGACCCTTCAGGCCTTTTACGCCCTTAATGCATGAGTCATAAAGGCAAGCATGAACTCCGCATGCTTCCCAGTTGGGCGCTGTAAACGCTTCTGCGCTTCACCTTGCAGAGGATGTAAGGGGGTGCCCAATAAACTAGCCCCCTCCGGGGCAATCTGACAAAAAAAAAAAAAAAATTGGCCAAGGGTGAGAGCTGCTCAGCAGGAGCAGCGCCAAAATAGGTCTTGACCTTACGGTGGTCAGGTCATCACTGATGAGGCGTGGACAGTGTGTGTTGGGCGTGGGGAGAGGGTGTGTGAGGCGTGGGGAGAGGCTAAGCGGGGCGTGGGGAGAGGGTGTGTGAGGGGTGAGGAGAGGGGTGTGTGAGGCGTGGAAAGAGGGGTGTGTGAGGCGTGGGGAGAGGGTATGACGCGTGGGGAGAGCGGTGTGTGAAGCGAGGGGAGAAGGTGTGTGAGGCGTGGACAGTGTGTGTGGGGCGTGAGGAGAGGGTGTGTGCGGCGTGGGGAGAGGGTGTGTGGGGCGTGGGGAGAGGGTGTGTGGGGCGTGGGGAGAGGGGTGCAAGGAGTGGGGAGAGGGCGTGCGAGGCGTGGGGAGAAGGTGTGTAGGGTGTGGGGAGAGGGTGTGTGAGGCGTGGGGAGAAGGGTGTGTGAGGAGTGGGGAGAGGGTGTGTGAGGCGTGGGGAGAGGGGTGTGTGTGGAATGGGGAGAGGTTGTGTGAGGCTTGGGGAGATGGTGTGTGAGGCGTGGCGACAGGGTGTGTGAGGCGTGGGGAGAGGGGTGTGTGAGGCGTGGGGCGACGGTGTGTGAGGCGTGGGGAGAGGGGTGTGTGAGGTGTGGGGAGATTGTATGTGAGGCGTGAAGAGAGGCGTGTGTGAGGCGTGGGGAGAGGGTGTGTGAGGTGTTGGGAGATTGTATGTGAGGCGTGGGGAGAGGGGTGTGTGAGGCGTGGGGAGAGGGTGTGGGAGGCGTGGGGAGTGGGTGTGTGAGGCGTGAGGAGAGGGTGTGTGAGGCGTGGGGAGATTGTGTGTTTGGCGTGAAGAGAGGGTGTGTGGGGCGTGGGGAGAGGGTGTATGGGGCGTGGGGAGAGGGTGTGCGAGGCATGGGGAGAAGGTGTCTAGGGCGTGGGGAGAGGGTGTGTGAGGCGTGGGCAGAGGGTGTGTGAGGCGTGGGGAGAGGGTTTGTGGGGTGTGGGGAGAGGGGTGTGTGGGGCGTGGGGAGAGGGGAGTGTGAGGCGAGGGGAGAGGGTGTGTGGAGCGTGGGGAGAGGGTGTGTTAGGCGTGGGGAGAGGGGTGTGTGAGGCATGGGGAGAAGGGTGTGTGAGGCGTGGGGAGAGGGTGTGTGAGGCGTGGGGAGAGGGGTGTGTGAGGCGTGAGGAGAGGGTGGGTGAGGCGTGGGGAGATAGTGAGTAAAGCGTGGGGAGAGGGGGGTGTGAGGCTTGGGCAGAGGGTGTGTGAAGCGTGGGGAGAGGGGTGTGTGAGGCATAGGAAGAGGGGTGCAAGGAGTTGGGAGAGGGGTGTGTGAGGCGTGGGCAGAGGGTGTGTGAAGCGCGGGGAGAGACGTGTGTGAGGCGTGGGGAGAGGGTGTGTGAGGCGTGGGGAGAGGGTGTGTGAGGCGTGGGGAGAGGGGTGTGTGAGGCGTAGGGAGAGGGGTGTGTCAGGCGTGGGGAGAGGGGTGTGTGAGGCGTGGGGAGCTGGTGTGTAAGGCGTGGGGAGCTGGTTTGTGAGGCGTGGGGAGAGGGGTGTGTGAGGCGTGGGGAGAGGGGTGTGTGAGGCGTACGGAGAGGGTGTGTGAGGCGTGGGTAGAGGGGTGTGTGAGGCGTGGGGAGAAAAGTGGGTGAGGCGTGGGGAGAGGCTGTGTGGGACGTGGGGAGAGGTGTGTGTGAGGCGTGGGGATAGGGGTGTCTGCGGCGTGGGGAGAGGGTGTGTGGGGCGTGGGGAGAGGGTGTGTGGGCCGTGGGGAGAGGGTGTGTGGGACGTGGGGTGAGGGTGTGTGGGGCGTGGGGAGAGGGGTGAGTGAGGCGTGGGGAGAGGATGTGTGGGGCGTGGGGAGAGGGTGTGTGGGGCGTGGGGAGAGGGGTGTGTGGGGCGTGGGGAGAGGGGTGCAAGAGTTTGGGAGAGGGTGTGTGAGGCGTGGGGAGAGGGGTGTGAGGCGTGGGGATAGGGTGTGTGAGGCGTGGGGAGAGGGGTGTGTGAGGCGTGGGTAGAGGGGAGTGTGAGGCTTGGGGAGAGGGGTGTGTGAGGCGTGGGGAGAGGGTGTGTGAGGCGTGGGGAGAGGGTGTGTGAGGCGTGGGGAGAGCGTGTGTGAGGTGTGGGGAGATTGATTGTGAGGCGTGAAGAGAGGGGTGTGTGAGGCGTGGGGGAGGGTGTGTGAGGCTTGGGGAGTGGCATGCAAGGGGTGGGGAGAGGGTGTGTGAGGCGTGGGGAGAGGGTGTGTGAGGCGTGGGGACAAGGTGTGTGAGGCGTTGGGAGAGGGGTGTGTGAGGCGTGGGAAGAGGGGTGCAAGGAGTGGGGAGAAGGGTGTGTGAGGCGTGGGGAGAGGGGTTTGTGAGGAGTGGGGAGAGGGTGTGTGAGGCGTGGGGAGAGGGTGTGTGGGGCGTGGGGAGAGGGGAGTGTGGGGCGTGGAGAGAGGGGGTGTGAGGCGTGGAGAGAGGGTGTGTGAGGCGTGGGGACAAGGTGTGTGAGGCGTTGGGAGAGGGGTGTGTGAGGCGTGGGAAGAGGGGTGCAAGGAGTGGGGAGAAGGGTGTGTGAGGCGTGGGGAGAGGGGTTTGTGAGGAGTGGGGAGAGGGTGTGTGAGGCGTGGGGAGAGGGTGTGTGGGGCGTGGGGAGAGGGGAGTGTGGGGCGTGGAGAGAGGGGGGTGTGAGGCGTGGAGAGATGGTGTGTGGGGCGTGGGGAGAGGGTGTGTGAAACATGGGGAGAGGGGTGAGAGAGGCGTGTGGAGAGGGTGTGGGAGGCGTGGGGAGAAGGGTGTGTGACGCGTGGGGAGAGGGTGTGTGAGGCGTGGGGAGAGGGGTGTTTGAGGCGTGGGGAGAGGGTGTGTGAGGCGTGGCGACAGGGTGTGTGAGGCGTGGAGAGAGGGTGTGTGAGGCCTGGGGAGAGGGGTGTGTGAGGAGTGGGGAGAGGATTGTGTGAGGCATAGGAAGAGGGGTGCAAGGAGTGGGGAGAAGGGTGTGTGAGGCGTGGGAGAGGGGTATGTGAGGCATGGGCGAGAGGGGTGTGTGAGGCGTGGGGAGAGGGTGTGTGAGGCGTTGGGAGAGGGTGTGTGAGGCGTGGAGAGAGGGGTGTGTGAGGCGTGGGGAGAGGGGTGTGTGAGGCGTGGGAAGAGGGTGTGTGAGGCGTGGGGAGATGGTGTGTGAGGCGCTGGGAGACGGTTGTGTGATGCGTGGAGAGATGGATTGTGAGGCGTGGGGAGATAGTGTGTGAAGCGTGGGGAGAGGGGGGTGTGAGGCGTGGGGAGAGGGTGTGTGAGGCGTGGGGAGAGGGGTGTGTGAGGCGTGGGAGAGGGGTGCAAGGAGTGGGGAGAAGGGTGTGTGAGGCGTGGGAGAGGGGTATGTGAGGCATGGGGAGAGGGGTGTGTGAGACGTGGGGAGAGGGTGTGTGAGGCGTGGGGAGAGGGTGTGTGAGGCGTGGGGAGAGGGGTGTGTGAGGCGTGGGGAGAGGGGTGTGTGAGGCGTGGGGAGAGGGGTGTGTGAGGCGTGGGGAGAGGGTGTGTGAGGCGTGGGGAGAGGGTGTGTGAGGCGTGGGGAGAGGGTGTGTGAGGCGTGGGGAGAGGGTGTGTGAGGCGTGGGGAGAGGTGTGTGAGGCTGGGGAGAGGGTGTGTGAGGCGTGGGGAGAGGGTGTGTGAGGCGTGGGGAGAGGGTGTGTGAGGCGTGGGGAGAGGGTGTGTGAGGCGTGGGGAGAGGGGTGTGAGGCGTGGGGAGAGGGGTGTGAGGCGTGGGGAGAGGGTGTGTGAGGCGTGGGGAGAGGGTGTGTGAGGCGTGGGGAGAGGGTGTGTGAGGCGTGGGGAGAGGGGTGTGTGCGGCGGTGAGAGGGGGTGTGCGGCGTGGGGAGAGGGTGTGTGGGGAGAGGGTGTGTGGGGAGAGGGTGTGTGGGGCTTGGGTAGAGGGTGTGTGGGGCGTGGGAAGAGGTGTGGTGAGGCGGGGAGAGGTGTGTGTGAGGCGTGGGGGCGGTAGTGTGTGAGGCCAGTCGGGAGAGGGGTCAAGACGTACCTGGCGCTCCTCTCGGAGCAGCCAGGGTCAACTGTTAAGTTGGCCCCATACCACACTCCCTCCCCTGAACCCATCCTCCCCACCGGAATATCAACAAGTTCTCGCAGAAGTTACAATTTCATTTAGGAAAGGAAGTGGAAACAGTGTTAAACAGAGGTGAACAGTGGTTGAGACAGTGCTTAAGTCGTCGAGAACAACTCAACAGTAACAGTCGTACCCAAGTTAACGTTCACACAGTGAGGTCCCAGGTACCCAGTGATAACGGCCCGTGAGACCCAACAACAACCAGCCATGTGTTAATCCGTCTACGATAGGAAGGCCTGGGACCACACCTCACTCATATAACACCATCTGTGTGGGAATTACTACACCACGTCAGGTCCCTCATAACACCACCTGTGAGGGAATTATACACCACGTGAGGCCCCTCATAACACCATTGTGAGGGAATTACTACACCACGTGAGGTCCCTCATAACACCATCTGTGAGGGAATTACTACACACGTGGTCCCTCATAACACCATCTGTGAGGGAATTACTACACCAAGTCAGGTCCCTCATAACACCATCTGTGAGGGAACTACTACACCACGTGAGGTCCCTCCTAACACCATCTGGGAGGGAGTTACTACACTACGTGTTTGCTGTTCAACACCTACAATACATCTGTATGTTCTTACCTTTCTCTAATGAAGGCTTTTGTTAAACCACCAATGTATGTAATAATCATTTATGTCCAATGTGTATTTTCAGCCTTCGGGCTACTGAACTTTTTCAATAAACCGTCAATTATTAATATTATTATGATTATTATTATAATTATTATTATGTTTTCCTTTTCGCGTAAGACCGTGTTGAAGGTGGTGATAAAACGGCTCGATGCCCCTTGAAGCGATTTACAGATTATTTTAAATTGGCAACAGGATAGAGGGGAGGGGGGCGGGGGCACTGGTATAGTCTCGCCTCTGCTCAATTAGATAATAGTGATGATCCGATTAAATTTAGCGGTTTACTGATGAATTTTATATCATATAATTTGCTAAACTGTGTCAATGTATGAATATATTATACAATCTTTATTATAATATTCTGTAGGTTCATAATGACATCTGGGGACTTTTGTGTCTGTCTTCGTTTTGACGCG